>CM052713.1:3640864-3657537 GCA_028551405.1 Uromys caudimaculatus
GTTTACTAAAGACCCCCTGATCACACAGTTGGTAACAAGGGCAAAACAGGCAAAAAACAAAACAAAACTAAAAACAAAAAAGCCCTCAACACAGTTTGCTTTCTGTAAAGCCATGGAGATGGCTAAGCACAGAGAGATATCTCCCTGGTCTCTTTGCAGAGTACTTTACTGAGTTATTCAGGCCACTGTTGTGTTCCTTGCCGAGCTTCTGGCTCTGCACACTGCTCCTCTTGGGGTCAGTTTTCTGTCTTTTCCATTTTCTAGGCTCTAACAGTGAATCCTGGGCTGGAGTCACTCATGCACTAAGTACACCAAAGCATCCACTTCATGGTGTTCACAAGTCTCAGACTCCTTTGAGGGAACTGTAGAAGGAAATCAAATTGCCCATTTTAACCTCCGTGGGCTTTGATTTCTTATATCATGCCCTTCTATCTCAAATAGTTCAGTTTAGTGGCAAAGCATGAATTAATCACAGTTAAGTGCTGGTTTCTGTATATGGACCATCAGTTCTTCATTACTGACCTCTGGTAGCACAACTGTCATTTTCCGGCTCTGTGATTCTCCAGCACTGGATTGTGATAGTTAACTGATAAGGATGGAGCTTTGAAGTGTGTACTTGGGCAGAATGACCACTGACTTTGAACATCTGAACTGCCATACTTCCAGCTTCTGCCCTAAAATATGTGAGTACCAATGTAAACTGTAGGCTGCTACAGAGCCATCCAACATCTCGTCTGAGGTAGGTGCCCTTTTTGTCATGAGTCATAGGCTATTTCACCACATTTGTTTATATTTCCTCAGTGTTGTTTGCACACTTTTAACCTGATTGCATGTCCTGTTGTTCTTCTACACCTGTGCTCAGATTGCACCTTTCTCTTTGAGGACATGAATCTCATAAATCTTAGTTAAACTTAGGGAGTCACTGAGCACATTATGTAGGAAATTGTCTAAGTTTTAAGAAGGATAGAATAATACAGAGGTCCGTTTACACAAAAATCACAAATAAACTGAGATCAGTATATGTGAGAATTACTCACACCAGGAGGGAAGCTATGATCCTTTTCCAACCTTCATTCAGAGATGAGTAGAAAGAAAAGCAAAACCTTGAGGCCTTAGACACTGTGATGAGCACACTAGGAACAGGGATGATAATATAAACTCATTAGGAGATCTAGGAATAGTTTCTGCATTTTTGTTGTGCATGTTGCTTTACAGCTGAAACGTTAATTTTATCATTCCCTTAAGCCAGCCTAAATATATAACATGTATAAAGGAGAGCACCACTCATTTTCTCATTGAGTTCGCCATTTATTCATTAAGTTTGGTTAGACTTTGCTGTTATTTTAAACTATGAATGACAAATGATTGTTCAGTGTTCTTATTCTGACTGAACATGCCATCATCATAAATCTTGGGTGTTTTCTCCTTAGTCTCACAGCTTCTTCTCTGCAAATAAAAGTGCAACCAGTATTGAATTTGCTGCTCTCCTTGGAGGTTCTGTGGATGTGATGTCAGGGAAACTCTTGATCCCCATCGTTACCAGTCTTCTGTCTGCCTTTGCCATTCTTCCCCAAACTCTTCACATCTTCCTACCTCCTCAGTCAGCTCTGTGGTGAAACAAAGAAACAATAGATCTGATGCTATTTTATGTGAGAGAAATCACTCAACATGCCTCACTAAGCCTGCATTTCGTTCCCACTTCCCTCATCTTATGAACTTAATTTTAGTTATTAAAAGCATCCTCTAAATCTCAAGGACATCTGTAATAGTGAGATAAATTAGTATGTATATTTTTTAACAAGGGCATTATAAAAATACATTGCCAGTTCAACAAACTAAACTTCTTGAACATTTGAATTATATTTATAATCTCAAAATTTATATAATAAACATCTTCTCCCAACAGAATGGCACAGATCCACTTCCTTCTGTTCTCTTCCACTAAAGGCAGTTAATCCAGGAAACCACCAGAGAAAAACAGAGGAAGATGTTTAAAGAGAGATGAATAGGTATGGGAGCTTTAAATTGGGAAAAGCTCCTAGTGGTGTGTCTTTAATTTCCTCAGGCCATAAGTACCTCAGGTAAGAGCTGTGGGACCCTTAGCCCTCAGCAGATGGTTGTTGGGAATTTGATTTGTGCTTACATGGGAAATAGCATGTTTGTTGTGGGTCCCTGCAAACAGTTGGTTTTTTGACTCGTCAATAAAGAGCCAATGGCCAATGGCTGGGCAGAGGGACAGAGGTGGGACTTTTAGGATTCCCTGGCAAGAAATACAGGAGAGGGAGAAGAGGGTAGTCTGCTATGAGAGGGGCCTAGGATGGACCGTGCCTGAAGGAGCAGGAAGGTGAAACAGCTGAAATGTAGGTGCAAAGGGAAAGCGACCCCATGGGAGGGCTTATTTATCCTATTCTTTTCTTACCCCATGGCAACAACTGATCATTTTGTTGTCTCCACAGTGTTATTTTTTCTAGAATGCCATATGGTTAGGATCATACTGTGTGTATCTTTGTCAGGTTGGAATTTTTTGTTTAATAATGTACATATAAGATTCCTTCCTATCTTTAATGGTTTGACAGCCTGCTTATTTTTAGCCTAGGAAAATAGTGCCCTTCAAGATGCAGAACAGCTTATCATCTACCATCTGAAGGCTATTTTGGTTGTTACAAGGTTTGGTAATCTTAAATAAATCTGGTCTAAACAACTCAGTTATGGTGGTCCATACCTGAAACCCCAGCATTTGGGAGGTCAAGTCAGGAAGAGAGGACTTCACGGATATCCTCAGCTACACATTGATCTAGAGGCCACCATGGATTATACCAGACCCTATCTAAAACAAACAAACAAATAAACAAACAAGCAAATACACATACAAAGGTGAGATGGCGTAACATACTTGGTAAGCTCTTTTCTAAGTGTTTGTTACATAAACATGAAGATCACAGTTTAGAGTCCCAGGATCCAGATGAAGATGAATGTGGTTGAATACATCTATAAAACCAGCACTCTTCCAGTGAGATAAGAGGCAAAGATAGGAGAATCTCAGAAGTGTATGAGCTTCTAGCATGTGCAACATGTACAGGAGATCCTGTCTCAAACAGTTAGACAAGAGGATTGACAACTGAGGAACTAGGGCTCTTCTCTTACCTCTACATGGCATGTACACACACATGTGTGTGTGTACGTACACACACACACGCACACACACACACACACACACACACACAAAGATATAAATGTTCTAATTATTATATACAAGTTTAGGTAAACATTGCTTAAACTTTAAATAAAATCAAGGAGTTATAATTTCTTGTCATATGTTCAGTTTTGTAAGAACAAATACCACTGTCTTGAGGTGATTATAACCATTTACATTCCTACTGTTAGTCCACATTCACGGAGTACCTGTTAGAGGGCATCTTCACTAGCATTTGAGACTGCATTTTGAAATTTTGATCATTTTATTACTTTGACCATTTTAGTAGTTTTGTGGGCTGATATTCTGGCTAATTTTATGTCACCTTGAAATAGGCTGGAGTTATCTGAGCAGAGAGAATACCTATTGAGAAAATGCCTCCGTAAGATTGGGCTGGGAAAGACTGTAAAGGATTTTCTTAATTAGTGATTTATGTGGGAGAAGCCAGGCCATTGTGGGTAGGGCCATCCCTGGGCTGGTTCTTCTGGATTATATAATAAAGCAGCCTGAGCCAGCCATGGGGAGCAAGCCCGTAAATAGCACCCCTCTATGGTATTTGCATTAGTTCCTGACTCCAGTTTCCTGCCCTGTTTGAATTCCTGTCTTGACTTCCTTTAGTGATGGATCATGGGCATGGAAGCACAAGTCAAATAAGTTCTTTCTTCCCCAACTTGCTTTGAGCATGGTGTTTCATAATAGCAATAATAACCCTAATTAAGACATAGACTGTATAGGAGAACCTGCTATTATTATTCTGCTAAATGAGAACCATATTGAATGACAACCTAAGTTCTTATCTTTATACTTAGAGATTAACTACTAATACACATCAGAGAAGCTTTATTTTGAAGTAGATAACAAGACCCATGAGTGGTCAATATGCTGGGAATAGGAGATTGTGGAATCCCCAGCTCAAAGAGGACATGACACCATACCCTGTCTTAATTTGGTCTCTATGGCTTTGACAAGAACAGAAACAAAGCTACCTTGGAAGAAAAGGGTTCATTTAGTGTATTCTTCCACATCATAGACTACTACCAAGGAAGTCAGGACAAGAACTCAAAATAGGAGCCAGGAGGCAGAAACTAAAGCCGAAACATGGAAGGATGCAGCTTACTCTCTTGTTTTTCATGGCTTATTTGATCTGGTTTCTTATATCCCCAGTGGTAGTAATGGTCTCAGCATGGATGGGGTAGTGGCTCAGAATGTCCCACTAGTAGTTGAAACAAATATTAGGAATTGATGGTTGCTGGAGAAGGATTAGTTTTCTTCACTAACTTCCTAAACCCTTATGCACACTAGCAGCAATGAATAGACTCTGCTTTATTTTACTTTATTTTTTTAAGACAGAGCACATGAAGATGGGAGGAAAACATGGTAGGGCAGACTGGTGATTTGAGGGGAAGAATTAGAGTGACTGGCATAGATTTGATTCACACACCTTATATGCATGAATGATTATTAAATAAAATATTTAAGTAAAAGAAATAATCTGAAAGAATCGACACACATTAGTTGACACCTTAGATGAAATATGTCAGTTCTTGAAAAGTACAAACAACTGTCACAACTCAATATGAAGCAAATTCTTAGGGAAATTTCAATTTATAATGAAATACATGTCCTAAAAGAAATCCCTTCACAGAGGTAATCTAAATTCAGAATTCTATCAAGTCCTACTACTGAAGAAAAGGTGGCATCAATTCCATATGCTTGTTTGCATGGCCATGAAGGAATTAATTTTTCTAAATGCCATTCACAAAGCTACCATTGTCATCTAGATATAAAAACTAGAAAAGTACAGAACAAAGAAACTAAGGACAGATAACACAGAATATGTACTGTTTCCTCTAAATCCGAATATTTGAGTCTCAGATGATTTAATATACACGGAGGGTACTGACTTCAGTTGTGCTGACTAGCTACAGCCTAGGAGGGTTTTCTTAAATAACTTCTCTATTTTGTTGTGTTTCTAAATAGTCTTTGCTCTGTTGAATACACATTTTTGTATCACTATTTGCGATAAGCTTGGGTAAGTCACATTCCCTCAGAATCTGTTTCCTTATCTGTTCAATTTAAGGCAGTACCAATCTTATGAGACTGTTACAGGAATTAAATACACATGAAAAGTATCCTGTGTGAGCACTTGCAAGCCACCCTCATGAGGACATTTACTAAATATAAGTAATCTTTAAAATAAATAATCTTTAATATAATAGATCTTTTTCATGATCTACGTTGTTATTTATTGCTGACTTTATTCACATTCATTTCCCCATAAGATGAGAGGTTTGTTACAGATACTATTTGGTGAGAAGAGAGAGAGAGAGAGAGAGAGAGAGAGAGAGAGAGAGAGAGAGAGAGAGAGACTCTCAGATCATGAATACAGATTGGAATTAAAGAACCCCCGGTGTTGCCAAGCCTTATGAACTAACAAGGTGGGTGGGTGCATTTTGACATTGCTGGGCTGGGTAGTCTTCTATAGGCATTCCCCTTGGAACCTGACTTTTTAACATTTTACAGTTCAGGAATTAACAACATATGTGGAAAATAAAGGACGGCAAGAATTAGAAGGAGGAATGAAAGGAGGCAAAAGGGAAGGAAATCAAAGGCAACTGCATATATACAACTCCAAGGAATGGCCATACAAATCGGAATGAAATACAGACGTCAGCTTAAAATACAGATTGAATCCCAGTCACAGAAACAAAATGCAATCCAAAAGCGTTTGCTGATTACGATGAAATGAAGCTGGGATTTTGGGTAGCATCACTGTACCACCTTGAGCTTCTCAATGAGTAATTGGGTCTGCCTTGGCTTACAATGTTTTCATATTCCTCATCATGGTTTGTTACAAGACCTTTCAAATATGGTCCCTTAAGGCAAATGTCTGGGGTTTGATAGAATTGGGTTACTTCAACTGTTTCATTGTCTTTGATAGAATCTGGTGGATAATCTTTCAATTTTGCTCTACAGAGGCAAGGGATATAACTGTTGAAGATACTTCATTCCCTAGAAAGATGCTTACTGCCCTGGCGTGCTGACGCAAAGCAGAAAGAGCTCTGGGCTGCCATGACCTACAGGTCATGAATCAGCGTTTCATTTTTTCCAAGCCTCAGACCCAGCTTTGGAACAGAGGTGGTGCATTACCCTGTCTACATGCAAAGTTAAGGATGCTCAGTTGCTGTCAAATAGGATAGGCCTAAGGAATGCCTTGCAAATTATATAGGAATTGCAATAATTCTTCTGGTAAATCTGTTAGGTACAGACAGTTGCAAACAGTAAGGAAATGTACTCTGTCATTTGTTTTCAATTTTGCTACTGTAGTGTTGATGGGTTTTTGTTTTTTAGTTAGTGCACAAAACAGCATCATGGCATTTATAAACACCTAAATTGTCACATTTGTTCTTATTCTAATTTATGTACTCCTTGAAATACTCCCCTTTCATGTCACACATATTCCATTAACATTTGATTACTGAGAAAAAAAGATATTATGTTTGGTCAGTTTTGTTTTCTACTTATGTCTGGGGAGAATCCTATGTTTTCTATTTAAAAGTAAATTATACCTTAGTATATATATTATTATTATATAGTATTTACACAATACTATTTTGAAAGTCCTTTTGAACTTTATATATTTAGAGTAATTTTAAGTCTTCGTTTCATGTAGGTCAGCCTGAAATCATCTTGTAGCTGAGGAGGGATGACATTAAATGTATCCTCCTGCCTTCATCTCCAGAGTGTTGGGCTCACAGATGTGTGCTGCAAAGTATTTTTTTTTTTAAAAATATGTGCTTCTGTGAATCCTACCCATGGCTGCATGCATACTTGGTAAGCCCTCTGCCAACTGAGCTAGACCCCTAGTCCTAGAAAATGTTTTGAGACATACATTTCTTTGGCTCCAAATAATAGCATGGAATCCTTGAATACTGTTGAAATCCCAATCTCTCTCTCTCTCTCTCTCTCTCTCTCTCTCTCTAGCTTTGTGTGTGTGTGTGTGTGTATGTACAATAGAAAGCTTGGTTTTCAAAAGGGATATACTTCAGAACCTCTATTTTTCCCTTCATTCAATATATTCTGAATACACTTGGTGAATAATAAATGGAAATGAATTGTAGAATTTGTATGCTTTTAGAATCTGATCAGAAAAAGCCATTCAGGCCTTATTTGTCTTAAGTTAAATCACCCCACTCAAAACTCACGTACACAAACGCAACTATATACACAAACATACACAAGCACACAGTACACACAAACATATAAGCACATAAACACACAAGCATAAACAGAAGCAATTACACAGTGCACACACGCAGCAAACATGCTCTCATCCTTCAAATAAAGTTTTATATGCTATGTCTGCCATTTCTATAGAGAAATCCCAACCAGTCAGCTGTAGCTTGAACAGGCTGAGACCCCCAAACCATTGTGCCTCCCCCAAGCCTTCTTAAATGAGTGACTAGACAATTAACACCCACCCTTGTAACTACAAGTGAAACAGGCTGATCTCTGAGGTCTGTCTGTGAGAGACACAGCTTCACTGACTGCTTCACTCACTACTGTGCAGGATATGGAGATTTGCGTCCTCTCTGCAACTTCAAGGGAAAACAATTACACTAAGTAGACTCCAGGCCTGCCATCATTCTGGTCAACTGCATAAGTGGGTTATTAAAAAGGAAAAGAAGGAGAAGAAGAAGAAGAGGAAGAGGAAGAGGAAGGAGAAGAAGAAGAGGATAAAGAAGAAAGGAGGATACAAAGTTGGAAGGGGTTACGAGGTAGAAGTATATTGGCTAGAAGAGTTTGCAGTAAATATGATCAAACACATTGTATGAAATTCACAAAGAATTAAACATATTAAAAATAAAAAATCAGGGCTAGATTCCAAAAGTTCTAAAAGCAAAATAGAACAAAACATCTTCGTATCAAGGCCAATGAGACTGTAGTAGTGATCCTTCCACAAATTCTGGTCCTTAGCCACTGCCCTGAATCTCATTAACAGAAGCCATGTAGTTTCCTAAAGAAAGCAGAACAGAAGATGGGCTGCATTGTTCAAAGCCCTCTCCCACTTTCTTCACGTCTTTCACTAGTCTGGAATAAGATAGGCTCTAGAGGCTCTGAGGCCATCCTGGTACCACAAGGAGAGGAGAGGTCAACCTGCTGATGCTAGGAGAGCAGAGAAGACAGAGAATGTTTGGAGGGTTGTAGAGCCAACCTTGAATCTCTGACGGATGATGTGAGATAATTTGAGAATTGAATTCATATTAGTTTGAACCCCCTGTAGTTGATGAGTGTTCTTTTCCTGGTAGTGAAACCCTTTTCTAATGAAGAGGAACCCTCTATAATGTGGTCCCAGTGTATATACTGTCATATAGCACTCTGTTCTTTGTCAGGAGGCTCTACACATTTCTCCTATATAGGCAATGTGATCTAGTGGAGGCATATTTCAATGACTTTTCCAGTGGTTACCAGATTGCATGAGTTCTGGAGCATTCTTTCATCCAGCTGTAAACCTACCATTTATGCACAGCAATTGGGAAGCAGTCAGTGGTTAGCAGCTTTAGGTGTGCAGTCTATGCATGGTAATACACGTATCCACTAGAAGAGGTCGAGGAAATCTGTGCTGTTCTCTGCTTTCTTTTTGTTGTAGTTATTGTTTTGTTTTTTGTTTTTCGAGACAGGGTTTCTCTGTGTAGCCCTGACTGTCCTGGAACTCACTCTGTAGACCAGGCTGGCCTCGAACTCAGAAATCTACCTGCCTCTGCCTCCCAAGTGCTGGGATTAAAGGTGTGCGCCACCACTGCCCGGCTGTTCTCTGCTTTCTTGTGACTTATTCTATATGCCTTCTGTCAGATCATGAAAGCAGCCAGTGGGGTGAACCAAATTTGAGGATTTGTTAGCTTGTGTTCTATTCCCTGAGAAATATGCTGTTCATTCTACATAGAAGAGATGAGCGTGTGTGCTTATACCACTGCCCATGTTTCTGTGTGCTTGAAACTGCTGCTGAACCCCAAAGGAGGAACCCCTGTCAGCATCTAGAGGTGTCAGAGTGACTGATGCTTGAATGTGTGCCAGTGGGGAAGTAGGATGATAAACCTAAAATTGTATATTCAAATTCCTTGATCAGGATGATGTATTTGTTATTAGTGTGTAGAAATATCAGTTATCATTCTGATAGAGTAAATTCAGTGTTTCCAGACATTTCTTTTGCTTTTAACTGCATTGTAAATTTTATTGCTTCTCTGAAATCTATTGATTTTGTTTAAAAAATAACAATAACTCTTTTGCTTATCTCTTTCTCTTCCTAGTTCCAATTATACTTTCTCTCAACAGGTTAACTTCTATCTTCTGCCTCTTCCCACCCTTTCTCTACAGAAGATATAGCTTTATCACCTGTATCTCTGAGTAGAAGAAGACCCAGCTCCTCCAAAAACACTGAAAATGAGGTGTTCATGGGCAGCATTACCCCATGCACCTTCAGAAACTCCACATTTTCCTTATTTTTACAACGTCCACTATCCATTAGCCTTAGCTTTAGGCCTTAGTCACAACCCTGCCATTACAAATTACATGTTATAATACAGAATTCCACTGTAAGAAGACTGGGGTTTCTACACCAGTGGACAACAGCTGATTAGAGTGCTCAGGCCTGAGCCAAGTGGAAGATCCTCTCCACAGCACCAAATCACCATGTCAACCATGCACTTCCAGTAAAAGTGGATTGGCTGCAATGGCCCGCGAGCTGAGGTGGGTATTATTTTCCAGGAGGCAGCCAGCCAAATGGTGGCAGATGAGTCAGCCTGGAAAGTGATCCAACTGTGACAGAGTGTGACAGCAGAAAACAGAAGGAATAGTCAGCATCCAACAGGTGGACTGAGCAGCAAGAAGGGGGAGCAATACTCGCAGCAGGTGTTGGAGCAGATGGGAGAGTTGCAGATAAGCAGCAGGTGGTCAGGTCAGTAGGCAGAGAGACAGGAGTGGGAGCATGAGGCCGTGGTGGAGCACCAGCTGGGGGTACAGAGTGGAGGTATGTGCAGTGGGAGGGCAGCAGACAGGAGACAATGGGGCAGGAGAAGCAGCCTAGAGCTCTTTGACCCTTCTTGGCTGCGCATGCTGTTTGGGAGACTATGTGGAGGGCACAGGTGCCAAAGTGCAATCTGTTCTTCCAGGTTATTGATCTGTTTTGAAAGAAAATAGCTTAGAATGGATGAAATTATATTCGCCATAGAAGAAACCATTTCAGATTTATTTTTCTTTCTGTGATTTTCAAAGTGCCAAGGAAGGCCAGGGAGGCTGGATCACTAGGAAAATATAGGCAGAGCAGCTTCCTAAGAGACAATTGGAAACAGACATCCTTCCCTAAAACCCTTCGAGTAAAATGAAGAAAGCACCTGGCTTTTAAAGAGAGGGTCAGTGGCATACTCAGATGCTTGGTTCCCTCCTGTGACTTGAAGAAATAAAACCAATAGAGGAGTAATGGATGAGGACAGCCAGAGAACTGTTCCTGGGTTTATGGAGAAGGGAGCCACACATACAAAGGAGACTAGGAAGGAGTGTTCCAGAAGAAGAACCAGTGTGTGCCTGAAATCCATGTATCTACAGCTCTACTGGCCTCCTGCTTACCCAGCAGGTCCACAGAGATTTGTGAACATTACAAGTGTGGTCACTGAGACTGTCAAGAGCACAATGTAGAGTTATACTACCAACACCAGTCTTTTCCCTGGAAAGGCAGGAATGCTGGCCAAAATTGATTAAGGTGTTTTCAGGAGATGACTTGGACCCACATGAACTTTTGTAGTAATGAATTAGTTACAAAAGGAAGATTAATATTACTTTTCTCCCCTACCCTTTTGTGTAAGGCCTCGAGTTTCTACTCACAGACTATTCGTGGAGTTATTACTTGACCTGTGTAGCTTAGCAAGATTTTTTTTAACCTCGCAGTTTTTTGTTTTGTTTTGTAGCTTTGAAGGAGTGAAAACCACCTTCACAGACCCATATGCCACTAACATTGTGCATTGTGATTTACACCTTTGGGTGCCATCCTGTCCTTGACATCAATGAAGGTATGCTGAAAATACTTTTTCTACCCCTGACTTTCATTTCTCCTGCAAAGACCCCTGTTGGCTTGTTATGTATTCCACCAAGATCATTGACATTGTCATAGCCTCTACACTGTAGCCCATGTCTGTAGATACGAAGAAAGCTTAATAGAAAGAACTGTCACTGCCTTTTGAAGGTCCTTACTGTGTGCCCCTTTCTGTATTCTGGGTCTCTTGTACTTTCATTCTCTTTTGCATTTTCTACTCACTGGACTTCCAAATCCATTAATGCCAAACCTCTTTTGTTCTCTGGATTTAAGAAGATACTTAAATGAAAGGATACTCAAATGAGAATTCAAAGAAAGAGGGCTAGAAAGAGGGAGATGGAACAAGAAGAAATACCTAGCCTGCTATGAGAGAGATCATGACAAGTTGCCAAGTTCTGGGATGACACAGAAGGTTTTCAGGCCCAGCAGGGTCTAGTCTGGAGCTTTTTTTGATAAGGGATGAAATGGCCTGACTCTTCCTCTGCTCAAGGTGGAAGAAACAGCAGCTGAGAGGTTCACACAGTTTGTTTTTTACCATCACCTCTACACCAAATTTGTTCCAAGAAAAAAAAATCTAGCATATATGTATATATTAAATATGTGCATGCTGTTCCACTAGAAATTGAACCCAAGCAAGCATTTTAAAGTTGAAAAACCACACCCTTTCCCCAGAAGACATATTCCAAATCAAAGGTGTTTGATCCCCATGGACTCGGTGGCAGACTCTTTCAGTGCCCACTTCTGTTACTAAAATCAGCTCACTCCAGAATGTTCTTGTGTATTTATAGGAATGCTCCTTAGCAGGGAGCAGGCTCAGGAATGGGACACTGTGGTATAAGTGACAGAAAAACTTGAAAAATCTGGATCCAGTATCTCACTGAACTGGACTGGTAGGTGGGAGTGTAAGAGGGTTGCTGCACTGTCTGTGTATTCTAGAGAACATCTACCATGCTGTCTATTCTGCAAGAGGTACTGTTCTATAATCTGAAGAACAGCTCAGGAACACATCACCAAATTTAAAACTAAGCAACAACAACAACCAAAAGCAAAGTTAGCTGAGATCTGACTAGTTTCTAAGGTGTAGCAGGGACTTCTGCTTTAGAGTATCACTGCCAGTGTAAACTGAAGGGTGCCATTACATGCTCAGTTTGCATTTTAACATTAGATAGGAGCAGAAAGGGCGAGGTTTACCCATACCATCTGGCAGTGCAGCTCAGCATAGAGCTAATACTGGAATGTCACATCTTCAATGTAGACCACAGAGGGAGCAGGGTAGACATAGGTCATCCAGCAATTATAACAAAGAAGTTCTCTGTGTCAAAATTAATTTAAGAAATATTTAAGATAAATGATTTTGAGACAGAAACTTGAAAATGAATGAACAACCCCGAGAAAGAAGTTTGGAGGCTTCCTGGACATTTTCTTGGACTGCCCACAGTTTCTAAAGAAGGCAAGCCCATAGAGTCTGTGGTATATTAAGTAAAATTAATTCTTTACACATTAAAGTGTTCAGCTTATTTTATATGCCAATACATAATTAAAGATTCTTAAAAAGATAAATAATTGTTATTGTGAGGTTTGGAATTAATGAGAAGTAAAATATAATGTCTCTAAGGCACTGCAACTTCAGGACGTGTGCTGCAGTCTTCAGCACTGTGGCAAGTGCTTGGCAGGCTTACTACATCCACAGCATATTCCCTCCAGTGATCCAGCTGGGACAGTCTGTGTATTTTAGCTAATCACACAGGAAATTTTTCTTTGCCATTTATGGTTGACCTAGTGGGACCTGTCTGAGGGATGAAGTTATTTTCAGAAGTGATATCCAGCCAAATGACCCTTTCAGGTTGATGGTACATATTTCCTGTCTGAATGTGCCTTTTGAGGTTGGGTGTCATTTGGTAGGGCAAACACACACGGCAGACAGATCTTTCTTTGCATAATGCTACATGATTTTCAGAGCAACCTTAAGTTTCTCTGTTGTTCATGGCCACTATAGTCCTGTGGAAAACATGTTACATGCTTTTTCCATGGCAAAAACATGAACAGATTGCAAATTGGTAGTGGGCAATGTAGGGGAATAAGGGGAGATTAGAATGTCGAAACAAGGGTTCAGGAAAGAAGACAAGCATGTGAGGGGAGCTTTGGAACTTCCAAGGGAAGAGCAAGCACAGGCTGGAGATCAGGCTTCCGTAATGGAGCAAAGTGACTTATAGAAGACTTAGCTGTGCCCCAGTGCAGTTCCTAAGGCGTGCAAGCCAGGCATCTCCCTCCCCAACAGTTCACATTAGTAACAATATGAGCCCAGATTGTAACCCTAAGCCTGCAGGGTTTAATTCTGTCCTTCAGGGCCTATAAGCCTGTCTCAGTTAGAGTTTTACTTCTGTGGACAGACACCATGACCAAGGCAACTCTTCTAAGGACAACATTTAACTGGGGCTGGCTTACAGGTTCAGAGGTTCAGTCTGTTATCATCAAGGTGAGAACATCGTGGCATCCACATCCAGGCAGGCATGGTGCATAAGGAACTGAGAGTTCTACAACTTCATCTGAAGGCTGCTGGCAGAATACTGGCTTCCAGGAAGTTAGGATGAGAGTCTTAAAGCCCATGCTCACAGTGACACACCTACTCCAACAAGGCCACACCTATTCCAAAGGGCCCCACCTACTGCAACAGGGCCACACCTCCTAATAGTGCCACTCCCTGGGCACATATACAAATCATAACAAAGCCCATCTTGTCGTGATTCTTAGCGTCCTTTTTGTTTAGATTATAAATGAAAGATTGTATTACCAGACCACATTTGAGACAACGAAGAAACAGTCTCACCTCTGGCATTCTGCTATGATGCTGAAGTATCTCAGACCCCCACTTTTATGGAATATAAATGCAGGTCGTATGCAGGAAGATGTCTGTGGTGGCTTGAATGGGATATGATGCCATAAGTCTCTGGCATTTGAATACTTGAACCCCAATTGGTGGCTGTGTGACCTTGGGGGAGAAACATGTCATTGAGGTCCTACTTTGAGGTTTCACAAGTCATGACATTTCAAGTTTGCTCTCTGCTTCCTGATTATGGTTTGAGATGTAAGGTCTCAGCTGCTACTCTGGCCACACTCCTGCTAACTCTGCTCCGCCATCATGGACTCTAACCCTCTGGAACCATAAGTCCCAAAATAAACTCTTTGTTACTTTGGTCATGCTGTTTTATCATAGGAATAGGAAAGAAGATAGGACAACATCTATGTAGTTCCTGAAACATACACTAAGCACTATTACACTGTGTTTTTATCTTCTTGTCCTCATGCTTACATATATCAGCAAAGTATCATCCAACAATTGTTTGAGATGGCTAAGTAAACCTCAATGTCTCTGTGTTAAAGGTGTCACCAGAGTGTGACAGTGTGGGGAAGTAGAAGAGCACTTCAATGGTGGGGTCTCATAGATGGAAATTACGCATGCCTTCAAAGAGGATATGAGAAGCCCAGCTCCTTGCTTTCCCTCTCTGCTTCCCAGTTTTTGTAATAAAATAGATTTGCTTTGCTCTATGTCCTCACTATGATGAGTTATGCTGCCACAGACACAAAGCAATAGGGCCAAGTGATAAAGATCTTCAAATAGATTTTTGCAAAAATTAGTTGATAACATATTTTGCCATAATAATATTTCTGATTGACTATTTTATAGTCAATTCTACTATGATCCCTCCCAGGTCAATCAAGTCCTTATATTACAGTGAAGTAATTTTCCATCAGTGTTTTCCTAGCAACTATATTGAGATTCCATGTCACCTCAATTAGAATGGCTATCACCAAGAAAACAATTAACAATTAATGCATGTGAGGATATGGAGAAAGAAGAACTTTATTTGTGTGGGGGGGAGCACGGAGGTGGGATGGGGTAGTGTTAGTACAAGGTCTTTTTGCTATTAGCCCTGACTGGCCTGGTACTTGATACATAGCATAGAGTGGTCTTGAATTGAAAGTAATCCTCTTATCTTAGTCTCATATGTTTTGTGGTAACAAGTGTGCAATACCATACCCAGCCTCTTTTATTTTATTTTATTTTATTTTATTTTTTTAGGAATCATTATGATTCTTGTTTATTTCTGATTATTGTACAATAATAGAAAACGATAGAATCGATATCATATATGCTAGGTGTCAAGCCTGAGATAGATGGCAGAGGTGCCTATTTAACACACCAAAGCAGATGCTGGCCATCAGGTTTCCCCTGCAGTCCTCAGTCCCTGTCTGTTACAGAACCCTTCTCACTGGCGTACCCCACCCCTTTTGTCACTGTGGCTTCCTGGCTGCTGCACTCCCCTCCTCTCACCTTTCCCTTTCCCTCTACCATCTTCTCACATGAGTCAGGGTCATGTTATCTCTGGACTCTCCCAGATGTGCCTGCTTCTGGTTATGCTCTCCCACATATCTATAATAAACATTCCCTCCACCACACCTAAGAGTCATGTTCTTTCTCTTTTCACTTCCTTTTTTCATTCAGTATACACTGTTCAGTTGACATGTGCACACACTGAGTGGAAAAATGGGGAAAGGAAAAGAGACTGGACAATTTCCTCAAACCTTCCTGCTTGTTAGCTTACGGCTGATAAGAAGTACTGGCCAAGCTGAAATTGGATGGCATCTTATAAGTGATTCCAGAAGAAATGGAAGTTGTGATAACTACAGCAGAATGGGGTCCTCTGGGCGAAAATCAGCAAGAATTTTTTAAATCAGTAAAAAGGAGATGAGTGTGTATCTCTTGGGTTATGTAAGACAAATATTCTCATTAGTCCATTAGACAAAGACACCGCTGCCCCAGTTCCATTGCTATGACTCTATTCTCCTCAAAGTTAAAAACAATCAGCATAGACAGTGAGGTGTAGCCCTGGCAGTTTGGGGCCTAGACAGTGGTTCTCTTTCCTTGACTGTAAGAAGGTGTAGGCAGTCTGGCTAGGAAGGTACTAGGGATCCTGCCGGCATTTTAAAGCCATTGGGAAGAAATCTGTGATATTCAAACTTTAACTTTTATAAATTTGCTGGAAATAGTTTAAAAGATGACTTATTTCAAACTATGATTGTCATTCACAATCCAGTATGACTGCAATTCAAATGGCAGGCTTACTTTTGTTAAGAGCTAAATTAACTACATAAAAAAATTCTACATGCAAATTATCACGTAAAATTCCAGTGCTGGGAAACCTCAGCTTGGGCCACAGGGCCCCACACCTGATCAGCGCCGGGACAAAGATCCCTCGCCGGAGATCACAAGACCCAGCAGAGGGCCAAGGACACGCCCCACAGCTCACCAGGAACGCAGAAAAGCTCAACCCGCTTTCTGCGGGCCACAGAGACTGACCGCCAGCAGCTTCCGGCGACGGCCGGAAGCCTCAG
>CM052713.1:3658037-3680579 GCA_028551405.1 Uromys caudimaculatus
CTATTTCCTTCCAGTACCCCCACAGATCTCCTTAAAACCCCTAAATCCCTCTTGTGCTCATCACACAAAACATCTATCCAGCTTGCACACTTTACTCTTCTGATTATGATGCAGTCTTGAGGGGCTGTGAGCCGAAAAGATGGTGTGTCAAGTGAAAATAAAATTTTCCAACATGGCAAACAATACAGTCTGCAAAGTGCCAGGCTGAAATGCTGCAACTGGGACTAATTGTAGGCACAGTGCCTGTGCAGTCAGGACTAGCAGGCCATACTGAGCAGACCTGGCTGCCTCCCTGACAGGAGCCAATCAGTGTCCCGCCCAGCCGTTGCCATGGCAGCTTTGTGCGCAGAGGCCGCTTTCGCCTCTGGCGCGCCCGCCCCCGGGAGCCAATTGGTAGCCCTCTGAGGCGTTGCCATGGCCACACTGTTAGAGTCGCAAATGCGCAAATGCGCAGAACCAAGCTGGCCGCACCCGGCTGCCTCAGCCTGGGTCTCCGGAGCCTGCTATGCTCCATGTAACACTCTTAAGATCTAATTTAATTAACATCCACCATGAACCGAAAGAAGCTACAGAAAGTGACGGACACCTTAACTAAAAATTGCAAACACTGTAAGTAATAACTGAATGCGAGAGGACCCATGACTTCTGGGCCAGATCTCTTTCTACCCAGTCCCTACTTCCTGCTTCCATCAGTAATGGCCCCTCCATTCTACCCCTCAAGAGAATCTGGAAAAGAATCTCCTTCTGGAGTTCCAACTCCTTGGGAGGCATCCTGTCCTTCAGAAGGACAAGTTCTACAAGATCTCAAGCATCTAGTGTATGTGCTGCCCAAACTCCCTCACACATATTCACTAAATTCAAAGACCCTCTTTATTTGCTTTTATGTTAGAGAAGCAATATGGTGTGTGCCTGAGAGGCATGTGGCTTCAGCTTTAGAAAGGTTGAAAGGAAGTCCTAGAAAAACACCAGAATCAAGAAAGTAGCAGAGCCTTAACCTACTTTCTGGCTCTTTCTAGAGCAAAAGAAGCTGTGAGTTTTAAGCTCTGGAAGTTTGCTAAGAGGTCCATAAAGAAAATAGTCATCCACTCTGGACACCTTTAAGAAAGAGACTTGAAGTGTTGCAGGCACTGTCTTAGGTAGAGGCCTTCTATTGAAAAGTGTATTGCTCAGCAAATCTAAGATGGTAAGGAATCTGTTCCCCGGTTCAGATGCTCAATTTCCAATTCCTAGTCAGGTCCAAAGGTAAAGGAGATCATGCAGGTGACCACACACCAGTGCATTGTAGTCAGACTGGAAAACGGCTGTCCTTGAGCTGAGAAGCAGTGTGTGGATCATTTCAATGAGGGCAGTGTTGGTTGATGTGTGAATTTAGAAGCTATGTGATGGTTAAAGAGCTGCTGGTCACAATGAAAATGGAGAGGTCGCATCTTCAAACCATCTCTGTTGGATGAAGGTGTGGAACTTCTAATGTAGCTCTAGAGGTTTCTAGCCCCTTTATATCATTAGTATCTGATACAGTATGTGAGAATTGATGTCATGGGGGTAGTGCCCTGATTGAAAGCTATGATATATTGTTACACTGTGAGCATCTTAAAATTCTCAGAAAATGGCAGCCTGTCATTGAAGGTGTTTATTAATTTGATAAGATATTGTGTTCTTTTGTTGTTTTCCTGAAATACTTTCATCTCTGGGAGAATATCTGATATTTATAAAATGAGTAAAAACATTTCTGATGAATACTCACAACACATTAACAACTGGCACACACAATGTTTATTTGATCGAATCCGCTTCATAAGTTCACAATTCTTTACTACAGTGACAACAATTCAAAAATAAGGAGGTGAGGGCGTGTTCCCTATTTCCAAGAGCCATACACCATCTAACACAAAATTCAATGCCAGGTTTGGGAAACCTCCAGTCAAGTTATTGGTTAGGGGAATACAAGAGATTCCCAATACAATATAGGCTATCGGTTGCCTTGTCTTCCAGAACTTGAAAGTGAGACCCTACTGCTGAAGATATCATACACTTAAGAGGCAGAATTCATAGAAATTGAGCTAGAGCTGGCCTGGAGACCCCCGTGAGGCCTAGCTCTTATATCTTAAAGTGTTATGTATGCTGCCGAGGGAGAAGAGCAATCAGTAGTCCTACTCAGAGAAAAGCCTATGATCCAGAAAACCAACTGGACTGGCACAAGATCCACAATGGTGGCACTTTTATCTTACAAGTAATCACCAGCTGTTTAATTGGACTGAGTAGGAGAGGCCTCATGTCCGGTACTATAAACCTAGCCATCTAACCATGGCCGGACGGATCAGGAACCCTAGAGGAGAACCTACGATTGTCATTTTCCCTAGACCAGTAAAATTTCTAACTGTATTCTAAATAATTATTCTTGTAGCCACAAATAAGTGTAGTTCTGACTCTACATCAAGTTAAGTCTCTTTTTTCAACAGATGAGACTAATTCAAAGATCCACAACATGTCATGTTGCAAAGAATAAGGGGCCATGAGGTACCTAAAGCCAACTGATACATATGCAACACAACCCTTATTTCTAAGACTCAGAGGAAAAAAAATCAATGAAGAGGGAGAAGAAAGCTTTTAATCCCTGGACATGACCAGGAAAATGCAGCCATAAAATCTCAACAATGTAATTTTGAGAACAAGATCAGCATAATGACAACATTGGTTGACTTGTCAGTGTGTACAGAGGAAATGGGTGCAATTCTTAATCAAAGTGCTATAGATATCCAACAGCTGTGTGTGTGTGTCTGTGTGTGTGTGTGTATAGACACTCAGGCATGTGTGCAAGTTTGCGTATACACAACAATAAAAAAAGGTCATGAATTTGGAAGGGACTGGAAATCCTGAGATGAGGAGGAGTTAGTAGGGAGGAGGGAGAGACAGCAGCGGTGTAGATGCAGTGTACACATTTGAAGTAGGCAAAAGGTTTTAAAGCCACTGTGAAACTTTTTCTTATAGATGACTTTCAATCAGTCATAAATCAAGCCAATGTCACTTAAGGGACATTTCTGTTGAAATTGAAATTCAGTGTTGCTGTTCCTTCCTCAGACACTAAAATTTCTTAACTTTTAGAGCATTGCTTGATCATGCAAGTGCATTTTTATATCATTAGATTTAATAGTCTAACTATTTTATATGTTTGGTTCTTGGCATTAAGTTCAGAAATTTTCTCTTAGCCATGATGATGGGGTGGAGTTCAAGATGCCTGCTATTAGATATATTAAACATTATGTATTCAATCTATTTCCCTGCACACACATATCTATTGTATTTTAAGTTATAAGTGAGGCATATACTTACAGTTCAGGGTAGTTACAAAGAATAAATTGAAATCATTACAACAATATACTGTAATACAAGTCAGGTTTTTTATTGCATCCGTCAATCTGGCACCCTGATAGGTGAAGTGAAGCTTCTTCACACAGGAGGGGACTCTGTACATCACAGGGTCATGTCACTACCATTATCATCAATCTCCAGAACTTTCATCTTCCCCAAGCAAACCCTGTCCCAACCAAACACTAACACCCCTTTCTACTGCCACAGCCACTAGAATCCACCAGACTCTGCCACTAAGTTGAGAAAAGTAGGTATGTCATGTAAATGAAACCATATTTTCTCCTTTTGTCAACACCCACTTTGGTCCATAAACATGCTTCTTTAGCTTACTGTATTTCAAAGATATTAGAAAATAAAAATTGGTAAAGGAAACCAGGATTTATTTACTGCTTGGATAAATTGAGTGAGGGTATCTCCCTTTCTTCCCTCCATGCCTGTGGGCAGCTTCCAGTTCACAGAAAGCTGGGAGAGTAGGACACATGCCAGCATATCTACAAGACAGGCCTTTTCTTAGGGAGAAAGGGGACCTAAGCCCAGTTGTTCTGTTGTTCCTGATCTCTATTGTTCCTGTTCTCTGTTGCAGAGATATACTTTTATTCAGTTCCAGGAAAGAAAAAGAAAGTCATCTTGGGGGTTTTGTTTTGGGCCTCACAGTTCACTGTCCCTAAGTCCATCTCTGTGGTAGGTCCGTGTTTGTGCTACATCCATCTATCTCCATGATAGGTCTATCTCTGTGCTGAGTCCCAGCTCTGTGCTAAGTCAATCTTTGTGCTATGTCCATCTATCTCTGTGCTAGGTCCATCTATCTCTATATGAAGTCCATCTCTGGGCTCAGCCTATCTGTCTGTGCTAGGTCCATCTCTGTACTAAGTCCCTCTCTGAGCTAGAATCCCCCCTCTCTCTCTCCCTCCCTCCCTCCCTCCTTCCCTCACTCCCCCTTCTCTCTGTGTGTGCTAGGTTCATCTATGTTCTAGGTCCATCTCTGTATTGGGGCCATCTCTATGCTAGGTCCATCTATCTCTGTAATAAGTCCATTTCTGTGCTAAGTCTATCTCTTTGTGCTAGGTTCAGTCTGTGCTAGGTCCATCTCTGTGCTAGGTCCATCTCTGTGCTAGGTCCATCTCTGTGCTAGGTCCATCTCTGCTTGATCTTTTTGTGTTAAATGTCAGGCATAAGAGTATTATTGTAGAGTTGTTTGGGGTTTTTTTGTTTTGTTTTGTTTTTTGTTTTGCATGTTTGTTTGTTTTGAAAGTCAGCTTCTGGCTCTGACTCCTGAATGCCTGTTATTTTGCAAGTGAAAAGCAGGTCTAATGTGAAGAGACAGGCAGAAGTAGTTCCTTTTACATTATTTTTCCAGTGCTGTGGCATCAGCATGAGGTTATAGCTATACTTTCCTTCTGTTTCTCTGCTTAATGCCCATGTATCTCGTAAGAACCCTTAAAAGCCAGGATTCTACTGCTGGCTAGATCACATTTTGTTTAACCACGCATCCACCACAGAACACCTAAGTTGCTCCTGTCGGCTCTTCTGAAGGATGTTATTGTGAACATTGGTGTCTAGGCATATGACTGAGTTCCTTCTCTCAGGTCTCTAGTGCTGTGCTAAAGTAGACCACTGGATCACTGGATCACATTGATAGGGACTGACATGCTGTTTTCCATTATAAAAGTTCATTTAAAAGTCTTAACAATTTTCTACTATTTATTTACTATTTTTTCAAAGTTTTAAGTTTTTCTATTAAAATATGATTCTTAAAACCAGGAACCATCCTCAGTCTGCTGTGGCATGTAGGATTGGGTGCAATTTCTCTATTTTCTCTTACACACAGGTTTCTGTCCTAATGTAGGAAAGCATACATACAATAAAATTTCTCCATCTTCCACTCATATTTCACATTTAAATTCACTTATATTCTTTTTTAGTAAACAGTATTTTAAAATGTTTTATTTACTGTGGCTGATGATGGTATTGGTCGTGCTAGTGCTGTATAAATGTGTGTGTGTGTGTGTGTGTGTGTGTGTGTGTGTGTGTGTGTGTGTGCACACGCGCGCACGTGCAGGCATACACAAGTGGTATTAAACTCAGGTCACCAGTCCACTATGGCTAGGCAAGTGCCTTTTTTTTTTTAACCGTCTGAGCTATGTTGCCAGTCTTCATGTATGTTCTTAATGCCAGTAAGTATTCATTCTCATACTCTCTCATTCCCTCTCTCTCATATTTTCTCTCTGTCTCTTTCATCACTCTCCTTCCTCTTTCTCTTTCAAATGAGTGGGCATATGTTTTAAGTAAATAAAACATCCTTTTACAAAAGTAAATTTCATTAATTTCTTGTTAAATGTTCACACAACTAGTAGAAAAAATGCTGGTTTGTAGAATATGCTTAAAATTTCTGTATTACAAAATAATACTGATCTCGAAACTCTGCCTTTTAAATTCAGTAAAGTGAAAATCATTACACAGATATTTGGTAGCCTAAATTTCCAGGGAAACTCTTGTTTGTAGCTGTCATAAACACTTCCATCAAATGCTGGCTGTTGCTGACAATCTGAAACAACTCTGCTGTGACTCTTCCTCTGCCTGCACTGGGAAGTTTAGAATTTGGCGGCACCGTCATTTGAATCACATGGCTTGCACCTCTTTTTCCATCCTAAATGCCTTGAGCCTACATCTCTAGCAGGAAGAACTTACCTTGTTAGTGGATACTGTGATTTTGGCATTATCTTCCTTTAATTCTAAAGCTGTGACTCAGAATATAGGAGTCATGAAAATGGCAACCAACTATTAGATGTCTTTGATTTTGTACACATAAACTCAATAATGCAATATTTCAGTAAAAATGTAAAATTTTAAAGTGCACTTTTGTTATGTGTCCATTTTTGATCTTTTACAGTTAATAAATTTGAAGTGAAATGCCTTATAACACTTTTCTATAATTTGGTGGGAGACGCAGCAGAGAGGCCAGGGGCAGTCACCGGATTAGATCGTAATGTATTTCGGAACATCTTGCATGTGACATTTGGAATGACAGATGACATGATTATGGACAGAGGTAAGTCAAACTACCTTACCCAACTATAACTTACAAAGGTTTAAAGCTGGGCTTACTTATGGACGGAATCATTCTCAACTTCATTTGAATATATATTAATCTCCCAAAATGTCTGTAGAAGTAAGTGGTTTCTTTTTCTTTTTGTTGTTTGAAAAAAGACCAATGTTGTATTGGGTAGCTAAGTTCATACAGTAATACAGAAGCCCCATAGTGTTGCTCTTCTATTTAAATTTCCTTACATGCTTGCAAGTAGTTCACAACTAGTTAAGGCACACTTCTACCATGTAACAGCATCACTTGTCTTGAGAAATAAAAAATTATTGCTTTTGATAAAGAAGCTTAAACATATAATGACTAGCATCATCATCATTACTTTTATTATTTTTTTTTATTATTTCTTCATCAATATTTTACATATTAAGAACATTATTCATTTCCACAATATATGAAGAGAAAATAAAAATATAACTAAAAGAATTTTCTGTGTAATAAGTTTAATATGTAATTAAAAGGTTATGTGTCTCAGTTTCTTCTGTTAAAGGAGGGCATGGGAACTTGGGTCTTGAAATAGCTGTGAAAAGCAGAGTGATGTAAGACTTGATATATTACGGAGTTTTAAAATCCGAAACAAATTACAATGTGTCTTTTTTTAGTATTTCGAGGCTTCGATAAAGACAATGATGGCTGTATAAGTGTATCAGAGTGGATTCATGGATTATCTCTGTTTCTTCGAGGGTCTTTAGAAGAAAAAATGAAATGTAAGCCTGTAGATGACCTATTAGTTCATACATTATGATAAATATACCAAAAGCTTTCAAATGACTGTTTTCCAAACCACCAATAAAGTGGTTTTGGTTGGTTGGTTGGTTGGTTGGTTGGTTGGTTGGTTGGTTGGTTGGTTGGTGAATACTTTCTATGGGGCAAATGTATGTTAATAAAGGATGGGAGTGTATTAGTTAAAAGAGAAGCCAAGCCATTTAAGGAGTGAATAGCATGAAAAGAAGCACCATGAACTGTGCCTTACATTCTAATGAAGCACCAGTAAGTACATCCAGCTACTACTAAATAGCTCACAGCACCTGACAGCAAACATTAAACAAGAAAACATAATCTAAACTTTCTGGTTCTTAAATAACTCTCAATTAATGGAGTTGTACTTCATTTTATAAAATTAATGTAAATATAATTCTCAATTAATGGAATTATACTTCATTTTACAAAATTAGTGTAAATATACAATTGCTTTTCATGTTTCCAGTCAGTAATGCTTAAGTTAGTGCTCCTAGGAGTATCTTTTCAAAAAATGTGTAGAGAGGGACAGGAATATTTCCCTAGTGTACACTAAGATTCCCATGAAAGTCAACTAGTATGAAGATTATAGCCAGATAGTGCAGGAATATGATATGCCTTTACATTAAATACTTTGTCAGAGAAAATACTACCTTAGAGATAATCTCATATATATATATACATATATATGAGATATATATATATGAGATATATATGTATATATATAACACACACACACACACACACACACACACACACACACACGCCTGTCGCCACTGTGCCAGAGATCTCACATAGTTAGTTGGCTTTTCTCTCTCTGAAGCATGGCAAAACTCCTTTCCTCTCTCCCTGCATCTCCTAGCTACCCTGTGGGGACCCGGAAGTCCCACCTATTCTGCCCAACAATTGGCTGTCAGCATCTTTATTGATGGTTCAAGAACCAATTGGGGAACAGGAACTTAGCAAAAGCCAATCTTACCTTTTCTGAACAATAAAATAAAATAAAATAAAATAAAATAAAATAAAATAAAATAAATTATTCTCCCAGACATAAATGAACAGAACCATAACAATCATGTACATTACTAAGTATGGTATACAATTAACATCCAGTCCATCATACTTGTCCTTTAGATAAAGTACTCTACCCTCATTTCTAACTTAAAGAATTATGATTCTATCCCTGGATTATGCTTAGGTTTTAGCCTGTAACATCATCTGAAAACCATGTCTTCTACTTTATAACATCTCTCTCAATGTTAAACAACTTGAGTTTGATTATGAGATAATAACTAGTCTTCAACCCCATCAGTAATCCAAGAATGACTTAAATATTACCTGAGTATATAGGAAGCACCAAATACAGTTTCTCAAAATTAAACAATTGTAGAGATAGCTGACGACCTGGACAGCCCCCTCATTTCTTATAACGTTGATCATTTGTCTTCAGCCTTTTGGCCCAGGATCATCTGACAGACCTTTGCAAAGCAGGATTATGACAGACTGTTTACCCTGTCTTGGCAGAACTATCAGTTGACAATTCTGCATAATGTGTCCTTTTCACAGAAATTATTTTGTCTGGAGATGAAATAGGCAATTTCTGCCCTGTGGCTACCTTGCCATGATAAGTAACTTCTCTTTGAGGTAAAGGTGCTCACTTTCTTCTCTGAAACAAGAATGGAGTACAGTCAGGAGCAGACATTTCTCTAGTCAAATGATCTAATAATGATGAAATGATTAAATGTCAGGTTCTGTGGACTTCTGATGTTTTTGAAGACTGTCTCTCTTTATCAGGTATATCTGAACTTTTAAACCTTGACTACTCTTAGCTGTTTCTAATTGAATAATATCAAAAACATCTTATTATAATTAAATCAGAATCTAGCATAACCATGAGTTTGCTATTTGGTCCTTAACTTGTGTTTCTTAATCATCTAAAAACAGTTTGTAATATCCATTATTAGAAGGACTGGGTCTAAGCTTTGTATTCTTAAATGAGTGGCATAGGCACAGTGCCTATCTAAGAGTAACTATGTTAATCTCAAATTTTATATCAATATAAGAAATTTACAACAATGAAAACCTTAAATCTGTATCAATACACATTCTGTACCAATGTAAGAAATTATAACTTCAATTTTAAAGGTCACTTATAAAGATTTCTATCAATTAAGATTATTGCTACATGATAAAATTTAGTAATCCATCCCCCATCTATTTCCTCCCTGTTCAAAATTATGACAATTTCCAAATTATCCCTTAAAATGACAATGTATCTATAATTTGTAAAATAACCATTACCAGACACCCAAACCCAGGGAATTGGGCTGACAACTCTTCATAACTTCTTCCTCCTGAATAGGAGCAACAAAAAAGTCTTTAAAGCGGTGGGGAGGGGTAGAAAAATTAGAAAATTTGGTTAAACTTAAGGAAGCTAGCTTTAGCATCTATATCCAGTCTCTGCATATTTGGAACATTCAGAATTTGACTGAAGTTCTGACTGTATCCATCAGAAAGGTTGGATGAGAAAAGATAATCTGGAATCAGCGGCAATCCCCGAAGCTATTTTCGGCAGCAATCAGAAGCAGGTGGCCAAGCACATCAGTTCAGCATCTCTGAGGATGAATCTTGCCAAAAGCTGTACATTCTGTAATATATGAATCTTACAACTAAAATTTTAGTACCATTAATATTGTGGATTGTTCACAGTTCAGTTAAGGATGAAATTCTGCTCCTTGTTTGAGCAGGTGAAAGACAGCTGTCTTTTTTATGAATTAATTTTACCAATAACCAATTGTAGTAACTCTTCATCCATACTGTGTGAAGGATGTCCTGTTTGATTCTCTTGAATTTTTCTAGTTCTTCAGGGTGTCTTCCCCTGTCATATCTGATCCATATCACTCCGGAAGGGGTTCAGAGCCTATTCTCCTTTCCTGTCAACACAAATGCAGAAACATTCTTCCAAAATCACAATTTCTTGGTCCAGTAACTGGAAATCATTAACTGTTTAGCTTGACCTCACTCTCAGAGGAATTTTAATATAACTACCAAACTCATAGCCACACTCAGTTTGATAAATAAAACAATTCAAAGCAAACAAAGCAATCTGAGCAATTATTAACTGATGTGACAGTGCTTCTGCAGCCTCCTGCCCGACCCTCATAAGATTAAGGCCCACCTTACCTGGTATCCTTTTCTACTTATGATATGAACCTATTTCGAGGCTCTCTATTTAATTCTCAAGGCCTAAATTTCTACTGTCTGAAATAAGCTAGGCGACCTACCCCTGCCTTTGATCTAGTTTTTATAAGATCAAATGCCATATTATCTAAGTCTATTTACTCTATAAGCCTATTTCTAGGCTCTATTTTTGTCCTACCATGCAAAGAAATCCCAGAAATCCCATGAGTAGGCCATGTTCAAAGATCGCAAGAAATTATCCTGGCAAGACTTTTTCAAATCTTCTTTAAAGCATTTTTTTTCTATCTATTCTCTCTAAGTTCTCTTCTGTGGAGCTTAATATTTGCTTCCTCTACAAACTGGCTCTCTGCCTCTCATTTTAAGCTCTTGTATCAGTTCTAAACTACAGGAAGAAATCTTCACATGGCTCAGGCAAAATCTGTATTCCCTTCTATCCTTAAATAAATTAAGTCAAATTTTAAAAATCTATCTTTGATTCCCTGCTTGTAGGAAGCAGCCAGCTTTTATCATCTAGCTCTCTGTCTCTCATATTAATCTCTTTGTAACAGTTCTGAACCACAGGGAGGAATCGCCCCATGGGCTGGCAAAATATCTATTCCCTTCTATCCTTAAAAACAATTAAACCAAATTTTAAACATCTATCCTTTAATTATCTGCTTGTAGGAATCAGGCAGTTTTTGCCCTTTGGCTATCTGCCTCAGAGAAGTCATCCTGTCTCTTTGCACAGCAGGGGATCCCAGAATTTCTGAGCTTAGGTTCTTCCTGAGTTTCTTTGTTCCAGTTTTGTGTGCATTGGAGCTACATGACTTGTTCTGATCCACTTCCTTAGAAACCAGTTCTCCCCTTCTCCTAGACTTGTATCACTGTGTATGTGTAATCCATCTGAGAATGCCAAAATTAATAGTGGATTTTCACCTTCCATGTTGCATGCCATCTGTTTGGTGTACCTTTTGCTACCCTGCCTAAGCTCTGGGAACATGCCATGCTACCAGCCTCTACCCAGAGAATATTGGATCCTTGCATGAGAAACACAGACATGCACACAGTTGCTCAATTTCAACTTGCCTTCTTGGCTTGACTGCTGGGTGCCTCCAATCTATGTCAGCTGTGATGCCCTTCTCAGTACTTCCAGCTCAGCAGCCTAAATCTGCACTCAACTTCAGTTACTCAGCCACCTTCAGTCCCAGTGCAACATCCCCAGCCTTCTACCTGTAGAAGTGACCTATGACCACTCTGCTCAAGATATCATATGGATGGTTGGCTTTTCTTCCTCCAAAGCATGGCAAAACTCCTTTCCTCTCTCCCTGTGTATCCTAGCTGGCCTGTGGAGACCCGGAAGTCCCACCTATTCTGCCCAGTAATTAACCACTAAAGCATCTTTATTGGTGGATCAAGAACTAATTGGGGAATAGGACCTTAGCATCAGAACCACCCTTACACACACACACACACACACGCACACACAAATATACACACACACATACATATACATATTTTTTTTCTTTAGATTGCTTTGAAGTGTTTGATCTGAATGGTGATGGCTTCATTTCAAAGGAGGAGATGTTCCACATGTTAAAGAACAGCCTTCTCAAGCAGCCCTCTGAGGAGGACCCTGATGAAGGGATTAAAGATTTGGTTGAAATTACACTTAAGAAAATGGTAAGTATAGAAAACTTAGAGGTTTAATATTGAAACTTACAGAGAATATATAGATAGAAGTAATAATTGAGTTTTAGTGAGTTTTAGTATTCCGTTTTGTCAAATAAGAGTTAACATTTGCTTGTTAGTAAAATCTTTTCTTTTGGCTGCAGGTGTGAATCAGTGTCAGAACACTTGCCTACCATGTTAGAGGCTCTCAATTCCATGGAAATAACACCTACACACACACACACACACACACACACACACACACACACACACACACACACACACTATAAAAGTTATTTTTCAACTTACCAACCTAGTCTCTCATTCTCCTACTAACATCTGACTGTGAATAAGAGTGTGCATTTGTAGCAAGAATGTCATGTGCTGAATGACCCAGGCTGTTTACCTTATAGGACCATGACCATGATGGGAAGCTGTCTTTTGCAGACTATGAGACGGCCGTGAGAGAAGAGACTCTCCTGCTGGAAGCCTTTGGGCCATGCCTGCCTGATCCAAAGGTAACAATATTCCTTTTGTTTAACCAAAACCTAATTTGGAACAGCCAACCTAGGACATCTCAGCTTTCGGTATGGTAGCCAGAAAAATATGAGCATAGAATGACCCCAACAGAAGAAGAGACAGCTTCTCTCAGGGGACTGTTACATCCCACTGCTCATTTTTTTCATTCCTAAATGGATTAGTCCACATTGGAAAGAATTCATGAAGCTCAGTGTACCAGAAGAGCATAGGAAAGGCTCAGCGACTGTACTGGAGGGCCAAAAATCATTACACAACATCGTGATAAGTATATCATTGTAAGTATATACATTAAATGACTTGCATGGTGCTTGCACTGTGCCAGGCAAGGATGCAAGAGTGATACCTCACATCACCCAATTTATAAATGAGAAATCAAACAGAAGATTTACACATTTTATCAAAGCTAACTTAACTAATTAGTAGAGTGCCAGGGTGGATAAGCTGGTGCCACTGTCCATAGAGAGCTGTGTAGAATGTCATGATGGGCAGGAAAAAGAACATTCACACCATCCAAACCACGGGAAAATAGGAAGGCTTACCCATGGAACCAGGTCAAAGATAAAATAGCCAGATATGATGGGGAATTAATCCATGCAAAAGAAGTGAAATTTGTACATAGGAAAGAAAGAGAAGAATGGAAGGATGGAGGGATGGAGGGAAGAAGGGAAGGAGAGAGCAGGAAGTGTTTTACAAAGGAGCCTGGTATATACTTAGCTAGACATGAAGTAGCAGGTACCTGGAAAGACTATATCCTGCAAAGCCTGGGTTTGTCTGGAAAGTGATAAGGATGTGGTTGGATTTAAGCAAGTAATGCAAATATGAATATCCCCATCCCCTGACCTCTAGTTTGTATCTCCAGCTATCAACTCAAGTGTCTATTCGGATATTTTCTAAAAGTTTCTGGTTTCTCCTAAACTTGCATTTCTCCTCTCTCCCCTGTGTTGTCAAATGGTAGCCTGTTTCCAGCAACTTCAGCAACCTGAGAGCCATGTTTGGTTTCTCCTGGCATTCTGAGCTACTCCTTCAGCATTTAGCCTTAAATATGGCCCATGCCAGTTGCTTCTATCATCTGTCCTGTTTAAATAACTAACTGTACTACTCCCATTGTTTTCTTCCTACTGCCTTTCTACTGTAACATCCACTATATTTGAAAATGCAGATTGTATCATGCCCCACCTTTTTCCACACCTTCCAGTGAAATCTCTATATGCAGAGTCTCTACCCTGCCTTTCCAGAAATCCCTCTCTGCTTCCACATTCTCTCACTCATTGCAGTGGAGGCAGTCAACTCTGTGCTCTCCACTTCCTGCTGTGTCCTTTCCATCTCTTCCCCAGCTCCACATCCTCAATTCCCTAAGTCACCCAATCTCACTGGACTTACTGCATTGTTCAGACAGCCTTTGCCTCCTTACCCTTCGTCTCTTGCCCAAACTTGCTTTTCATAATATTTCTTTCACCATATGTATTTGTATGCATATTGCTTCATCACATGAGTGTGAATTTCCTAAGGTCAGGAAAGAAATTAGTTTTTCTCAGTTTTTGCACAATTTATGTATTGAGTTCACAGAACAGATGCCTAGAAAAATATGGGTACATGAATGGAGATGTCGATGAATGGATAAAGGGATGAATGGATGATCTCAGAGGTTCTGGGACTGCCCTCCTCCCCTGTCCAGGAACTTTTAGCCATTCCTTTGTACCTTCCCAGCATTCTTAAGTTATTCCCTATCTACTGAAACCTCTCTGTTAGAATTCTAAAGACTTTAAAGGTTTTTCCACCTTAAAAACCAAACAAAGAACTAGAGAAAGGGCTCAGCAGTTCAGAGCATTTGCTTCTCTTGTAGATTACTCAAGTTGGGTTCCCAATACCCACGCCTGCCTCTCACTCTGTCTCCAGGGAAATTTGATGCCTCTGACCTTTACTGGCACCCACACTCACGTGCATATACTCCACACAGAAACATGTACACATAAAACTTTTTTTAAAAAAAATTTAAAAAGCAAATGGAAAGGATAAAAGGAAGGCAGAGAGAGAGGGTATGTATTCACATGAGTTTCATAGACACTTCTCCTTGTAAAGCTATATTTCTTGAGAAAAATGTCCAATTTAAGACCAATACTATCACGTGTCACTCCTCATCTTCTAGAATCTTGTTGTTGAGATTACTTTGTCTCTCGCTACATCCAGTTAATGAATCTCATGAATGTCCTTGGGTCTTTGGATGTGCCTGAGTTCCTAGAAGTCCAGAGTTCAATGTTGCTCCCCACTGAAGCCTCATACTCAGAATATACCTCATGTTCCTGGCATCCACTAGGTTGGAGGCCACTGGAAGACAATTTTAGAGTCAAAAACACATAAAGAAGTTACCAGTGCTCATTGTATTAGTCAGAGCAGAGGTTCTTAATCTGTGGTTTCAACCCATTGGGGGTCAAACAACTCTTTCACAGGGATCACCCAAGACCATCAGAAAACACAGATATTTACATTATAGTTCATAACAGTAGCAAAAGTACAGTTATGACATAGCAAAAAATTAAGTTTATGGTAGGGGTTACCATAACATAAGGGACTATATTATTAAAGGGTCCCAGCATTAGAAATATTGAGAACTACTCTAGAGAAACAAAACTCATAGAATGAAAAAAATGTGTATGAATATTTGAGATTTTTGGTAGTGGCCTACTGCCTGTGGTTTCACTATTCTAATATTGACTGTTCCTTAATGGAAAGTCCAAGAATCCAGTAGTTGTTTAGTTCATAATCCTGGATATCTCATTCAGTCTTTAGTACTCCTTGGGTTCCCAAAAAAGTAGACTCAATCCCAGTGAAAGAATCCACTGGCCAGGGAGAGTGAGGGCAAGCAAGCAAAAAACAAAAACATCTTTCTTCTATGTACTTTATAAAGGTTGCTTCCAGAAAGTTTGGCCTAGATTTCAGGTAGTTTTTTTCACCTCAAATGATCCAATCAAGAAAAATTACTCAGTAGCATGGGTTTTGGTTTATTCCAGATATAATCAAGTTAATAACTAAGAGTACCCTCCATACCCAACTTCCTTGTGACCCTGTCTTCAAACATTAGTGGGACACAATGTTTTGTTTTGTTCTGTCTCTTTTTTAAGTCTATACTAAGTTCAGCACCTTTATCTTACAGAGCCAGATAGCATTTGAAGCCCAAGTATTCAAAGATCCAAATGAATTTAATGACATGTGAATTCCCAAATGTATTGTTGTAAGTAAGTACAAAAGAAGCCACATTAAGTTCATCTGTTCTTCCCAGCTCAGAAGATGCCATGGTGAGATTCAGTTCATTTGTATGTATTTTAGTTCAGGACATCCTCAGAGATGTTGGGTTTGTCAAAAGAGGTGGACATTGTTAAAGCCATTTTACCACATGGACTCTGTCATAAATCTCCAGCTTAATCAAAGCAATGAATAAATTATATAGTCATCACTTATGGATACAATCTATATGTCAGAAAGAGTTTGATTATATATCGAAATACTGTTGAAACTACAGTTTCCTTCATAGCAAGAAGTGATGAAGATAGTACCAAAAAAATTAAGAACATGTCAGGTACTGGGACTATATAGCAAGATTAAGGACACATGGAGACTATTTAATATGTTTTCTTCTGTTATGTAAGGCTGTGCTCCAACAGCTCATAAACATTGGAGGGCAAAGATTTGTCACACACACTTCCATAGCCACCATCGCAGTTAACCTTCTGCATGTAATTGACCCTCAATAAATACTTCAAATTGGATTTAAAGACAGAAAAGTGCCACACAATTACCCTCTGTCCATGAGTAGAGAGAAGTCTTCTCCATTTCGTGAGTCCAGCTTTTAGTATCTCTGAAGGTATTTCTGACCTGTCCATTGCAGTTAGATGCCAAGGCCCTCTCTGCCCTGGCTTCTAGTGTCATGCCTTTCTCACTTTGCTATCATGCATTCACCATCACCATATGAAATATAATGTCATGGCTCCACACTCTCTGATGTCCAGTGTACAACCTATTATCACGGATCATGTCATATTATATAATAATGGTGCTGGCCAGTTCTGGCAACCCAGAGACTCCACTGGGTGCTGTGGGCATCATGTGGCAATGAAAGGGCACCTTCTCCTGCTTGAGGTCTCTCTGAGCTCTCTTTTACTCTTGGTACTCACAGGAGAGTAATTGAGAGGGTTCAACTATGTGGTACCTTCATCCCATGTGTACGAGCTCTAGAGAATACATGAAAAAACAAACCTCCTTCCTTGTTACATATGCATTATTAAGTTTAGGCAAAGTTTATCTTATATACAAGAATTGGCTGCTACTCATACCTGGAACAAGCAATTTTATAAAATAAACTGACTATACTTATATAAGGCTCTTTTAATGAGTAGTTTCTCTATGAAAGTTATAAATAATAAAACACAATTGTCTTTATATTTCTAGGTTCATTGGGAAATGTCAACCAAAATGGTGCGTAACTAAGGTATACCCAATATTTATATGTGTATGACTAAATAATTATTACTTAAAAGTTAAGTAACATATCTGTCAACACATATCTGTCTGGCTTGAACATAGTCTGCCCTCATGGTAAGTTTCAGGTGTATTGACTGTATGTTCTGTTGAATAAATGAAACCTAGTACATCTTGACTGACACACCTTCCTTTCTGCTTAATGGCGGTCATAGCCACATACCACCCTACTTTCTACAGCTGTGAGATCCTCAGCTTTAAATTCACATAGAATGAGATTTTTTAGTACTTACTATCTTCTGTGTGAGGCATTTTATGTTTTCATTATGTCCAGCTTATCAACAGTGCCACGGATGACATAAAATCCCATTTTAAAGGCTAAATGATATACCCCCAGTAAATGTATATGAAATATATAAATGTAGATCATGATCACATTGTCTTTTTCTATTTGTCTAATGGCAGACAGGTTATTTCTGCATTGTGGTTGTTTATCTGTATCCTGTGACTGCTGTGAAATGAATGCAAGAGTCTGGTGTCCCTCTGTGTGACAGATTTAATTTCATTTGGTACCTCTGCTTCCACTTTGTTGCACTCTTTCCCATGATGGCTGTCCTTTTTCCCATAAACTGCCAGCATGTGTTACTTTTGTGTGTCTCTTTAACACTAGTCATTAAAGTGGGGAAATGATACCATATTGTGGTTTGGACCTGTACTTCCTTAGAATGTAGCAACATTGCACACTTTCTTCTTCTTCTTCCTCTTGACTTTATTTCATTTTTTTTTTTACCACTTTACATCCCACTCACCTTTTTCTAAAGTGTCCGTCATTTGTAAATACTGACAAAACACAAAGTTGGTTCATTTGCCCAGTTTGTATCACATCTTCTGGTGTAATTGCAGTTTATTGAAAACAATTTAGAAGCTTAAAAACTAAAAGTCTAAAATACTAAAGTATTGGTTAATATTTTGGTGAGTTCTTTCAGTTTTTAGAGGCATGTTTATGCTTGCTTCAACACATGTGCAGGTTTGCATGTGATTACATTGAACTGCATCTCTTCTGGATGCTGTCATGTGAACACTTTTTAGGTTGGCCATTGTTTGTCCCCAGCCTGGCTTGTCTCACCTTCTATGTGTCAGTGCCACCATCAGCATCAGGCCACTGGCCATTGTGTATGTTAAATTTATTCTAGTGTTTGCAATTATAATAACTAATGCCGAGCACCCTGGAGGCCTAGCTCGCATTCCTCACCATTAACTCTCTTGGAATCAGTTTGAAAATTAAATTGTTGTGAAGTCTTGTGTAGTCCTGCAGTTCTCACAAAGCTGTTCCTGATCTAGGAGAACACCAGGCTCTTCAATGATAAGAGCGGTCTCTCGAAAAGCGTGGGTGATTTATCTCATTTGTTTTATCACTATAGTTGTTCTCTGAGTGTCCTAATTTGATTTCTATTGCTATGATAAAGACCATGACCAAAATAAACTTGGAAAAGAAGGGGTTTATTTCATATTACACTTCCAGGTAACTATCTACCATTGAAGGAAGTCAAGGCACGATGTCAAGGAGGGCAAGAATTTGGGGGCACAAATGGAAGCAGAAGCCATGGAGGAATGCTGATTACTTGCTCACTCCTAATGGCTTGCTCAGCCTGCTTTCTTCTATCACCCCGACCCACCTCCCAGGGGTAGCTCGGCCATCCCACATAGTTATTAATCAAAACATATTCCACAGACTTGCCTGTATGCTCATCTTATGGGAGCATTTTCCTAATCCCAGTTCTCTCCACCCAGATGACACTAGTTTGTGTCAAGTAGGCCAAAACCTAAACAGCATACTGCATCTAAATTTCCATATTGTGTTCTATGTGAATATCCTTCCTTACATAATGTTATTTAAATCCTAAAAATGTGAATGAAAAACCATAAATAAAGTCAATGCATGTTTAGTTGATGCTAGCACACAACACAGAGTGCACATATGCCTTGTCCATTAGCTTCCCAATATGCACAGGAGTACAGCCTCTTTGCTCATATCACCGAGTGAACAAAACTTTTTCTCCTGTTACTCTGTCAAAGTTTTTGGATTCTCTTAATTTTGTTGCTGTGGTAACTCCAGTGACTTCAACAAACATCTCCCTTGATGCCAGGCATAGTTAATCACACAGAGTTCTTTGTAGGACCATCTTTCTCCTCTCTGGCCCGCCCTGAGCCATTATCCTTGCTGCTCGGATTGGCTTGACTTCCTAACAAAGCATAGGCAGCATGCAGGCGAGTCCCCTGCCTGCCCTGGGGTGACTGAGCCAGGATAAAGAGAAGCACTTCCACCAGGCCAAGGTGGGTTATCATTCTTTTCATTGACTCCTTACAGCTTTTGCTTTCACTTTTCTGCTCTGTCCAATAGAACCAGCGAAAACTACCCTGGGCCACTGAAGTATAAATACACACTACCCTGTAAGCAGCACTGAGACTCTGTTTGAAAAAGTACTTTTAGGTACCTACAGGATTTGAAAACTACCACCAAAAACTGGTAGCCCTGCATTCCTCCTCACAGATATCTCTGTGTACAAGACAGTGCTTGTAGGCAATGAGGGCTGGAATTGCTCATACCATGAAGTCAGCCAACATGCCTTAGGTTACCACTTTGTGTGACACAGTGAGGGTTGATGTGGTCTAAATCAGTGGTGTGGCCTGTCATCTTTTGTGTAAAGGATGATATCATATGAGGCATTGATTGTGTCATTACCTGTCATGGGTTCATGATGACAACCCGTATCCTCTAACACATACAGGTGTATCCATTTAAACCAAATGTTGTTAAGAGAAACTAAAATCAAATATGATTTTAGAATATTCAAGAAACTAAGACTGAATACAAGCGGGGACTCCAAGTTCCATGGCTGAGCTCTTAGTGGGTCCTTACAAATCATCACCATTCTTGTCAGAGCTAATGATTGGTTCTCACCAAGTTTGACCAAAAGAAGTTTGAGAATTGCACTGCAGAGAGAGTGGGGTGGGGAAACAAAAGAGAAAGGAGAAAAGGGGAGGGAGAGTATAAAAGAGCCAAAGATATGACCCACCAGTGTATTATTTACACTTTGAAAACCTGTGGCTTATGGTATCATGATGCCTTCCCAGTTACAGTAAGGCAGGTGGTCTTCATTGGAAAGATTTTCTAGCCTGTGTTATCACGAAGTCATCAAGCCTACTGCATATTGAGCACACTTCAGGAAGCATGCTCATCTCATGAGAAATCTGAAAGCCATCACATTGAAATACTTTGGTCAGGGTGACATCACACTGGGGTAGCAGTTGATCATTTATAGCTTCTTATGGATCTCTTGCCTCCTACCTAGTTTGTCAAGAATAAATCCTTCCCCTAAGACAATACCCCTCTTGTTTACTTTTATTTTCCCCTATGTGGCCCTGTTATCTGGTCCTCACTGGAGTAGAGGCTTGTTGGCTTAATAAGTATTTGAAGAAATACAATCTGTTTCCCCCTTTAAGCTAGATGCAGCTTCCTATCTTCTGTCTATAAGCTTGGGGATCCTGAGGCTTCTGTAGCTTGGAGCTGCATGATATGGAGTTTTGGAGTCTGGAACAAGGCTGAAAGCAGAGAATACAGAAGTCCGCTTGGGAGTGAGGACCTTCAAGGAGGAACAATTTGCAGAGAAAGGGAGAGCAGAGTAGAATACTCAAACCATTAGAATAATCTTTTTTAGTGAATGCTCATAAATATGCCAAAGCCATAAACGGACTAGAATCGGTTCACAGCCTCAACTGTGCCTTCTACAATGAGTACTTCAGAGCTAAGTACTCCACATTATTGCATCAGTTTCTCACAGGTAAGTGTTAGCATTATTGATAGTTTTCATCCACGGAGTGAGGAAACTGGGCTAAACATAAACTAGAAGTTTGATATTTGTTCATGGCTAGAAATGAACATAACCAAGATTTAGACATCATCTACTTCTGACATTAAGACGTTATCTGAAGCACCATCTGCTCCTGTAGCCTGGTGCCTCCTAGCTACGATCACTGAGTAATCTATCTTCCAAAAGAATCTTCAAATGTACCCTTGAGGCTGCAGTTTGCTGCTTCATTAAAATGCACACGCAATGAGAATCATCACCTCTTCCTATCTGAACACACCTTGAGAATTCCTATTAGTAACCTGGACATGAAGCTAGGCCTGTGCCTCACCAAGCTTCCAGGTGTTATAAGTTCTAGACAGAAGTCACTTAGGCTAACACTACCTTGGAGACTAGGCCAGACAATAAACTATAGAAAGGAAAGTTAAGGTGGGCTATTGCTAGACTGGACAAAGAATAGAGAAGTTGGACTCCTTATTGAAAGGCAAGTAATATGCCTTGATGCCCAGTCATTGGGTAACAGAGGAAACCTATCTGGAGAGGAAGATGCCAAAAATAAGAAGCCACTGAACCAACTAGCAAACACAAAAAATCATGGTAGGATTACTCCATGCCACTAAGAAGCCAAAGGTACTACTAATCAGTACAATTTAAAAAGCCCAATTCAAGCTGTATTCTGTTACTGAGCTCAGTGGACACACCCTACTCAAGCGTAGGGGTCTTAAACTTAATTCTCACAAACCAGAACAAAACTTATTCAGTGTGCTTTTACACTCACCTCAGAGAATACATTACAGAGGAAGAAATGCAATGTTTGATTTGAATGAAAGCATATGAACCTAAAACTCCACAAAGTAAGCAAGACCTTGTATACAAGCTAGTGAATGCCAATGATCCAAATCTATCCTGGAGCCTCCTTGCTTGCTATAGTCTTATTTGTTCAAATAAAATGCAAGCCACTGCACTCCATGGATTTCAAATTACTTGATGTTATATTTTAATCATTTAAATATAGAAGAGAGCCCAGCAAGCCTGGAACACTATTATATACCAGCGAATGGGCAGACTCCCTATTTTAAGGTCCCTGAAATCATGTCTGAATTTCCATATGGTACGTACTCACTTCTGCCACAGCAACTGCAGATAATACTAAATGAAAAAGCACATATAAAAAGATTTCTTCCTTCAAAGAATGGAGTTGAGGAAATTACCATGGTGGTTGTCTTGTAAAAGGAGAGAAAAGAAAGTTATAGCAGAAAAGGTGAAGGCAAATAATGGGGTAGGGCAGGCAAGCAAAAACACATGGTTTTCTCCTATGACTTTTCTTCTAAAGATCAATGAGAAAGGGGAGCACGAGAACTAAAACTTTTGCTTTCCTGTTCCTTCTGTGAGTACACAATTGGAAAACATCAGGTGGCTGGTAAGACAAGCTGGCCTCTTTGGGCTGTTAACAGGGCACAGGAGGTGGAATGGAGCAGCAGGATGTGAAGCAGGCCAGGGCCTGTACCAAGTCCCAGGTATGTGCTGAGAGGCAGGCACTGGCGTGCAGCAGGTGCAACACAGCCAGTGCCCAGCGGCCTCAGGAAAGGAAAACCTGCAGGTGCA
>CM052713.1:3681079-3741593 GCA_028551405.1 Uromys caudimaculatus
GGCCTCAGGAAAGGAAAACCTGCAGGTGCAGTCAGGACATGCCCTGAGCCTCCCCAGCCACGCGATTTTCTGAATAGCTGTCCTATCCTCATTGTCTGTCTGCAAGATTATGGTTTGCAGTGGGAGGAGATGCAAAAGAAGGAGTGGCTTGGTGGAGTCTCCAGTTCTGGAGGCTTTGATGACACACAGGCTGCTGCAGTTGGGGGAGTCTGAGGAGTGGAGCAGCCTCGAGGCCTGAGAGTGAGTATGTGTTTGATAACTGTGCTGAAGTAGGGGTGACAGGGGATATGCTGGCAAGCCTCCAGGCAACCCCTTGTCACCAGGGAGAATACTTCTCTTTCATGACATCATAGACTCTTGCCTTCCAAAAACGACTTTGATCCTACGCCAATGTCTAGCATGTCTCCCATTGGCTTTGTGAGAAAGTGGAAAACAGCACTCAAGCAAGCAAAGCTTTCAAAAATAAACATAAAATTGAACAACCTCATCAGGGTGGCTTCTTGTTCTGAAGACTTAAATAGTATTGAGTGGGGGGGGGGGGGGACAGGGCACGGGATCTTTGGAGGAAGCTCTGTGTCATCTTGTGGGCACTCTTGCTTCTTATATTTTCCTTCTTTCAAAAAGTAACCCATGAAAATCTATCCAGCCCTATTCACTGCTGTTTCCTGTGACCTAACACACAGTAGTTGGTCTGTATTTGCTGAAGAGCAGAGCAGACTTGGGTCCCAAGCATATCTGGATGGAAAAGATCACTCCGTACCAGTTCTCATTTGAGTTCTTGTGTTCAGGCTATGTTGATTCTCAGAAAAGTTGATGAGACATGACTTTGAACACAATATAAATCAAGGGGCCATATCTGGCCTGTGACATAACACATGGAATCCAGAAAAGGAATTGGTGTTTTTACTCCATCCATAACTATATGGGTTTAAGGAACTTTCTGTTCACTTGGGACATCAAACAGAATTTTTAAAAACTCCTGAGAAAGCATAAGAGGTCAACTACAGACTTTCCTGGGTCTAAAACTGGAATATGCATTCCTTTTCCTAGAGGAAGAGCCAATGTGATACAATTTTTTCAGATTTCATGGAACTGGAAAAAGTGTATGCTCCAATGGCCCTATGCATGTGCAGGTACAGGCACGGACTACCTCAGTATGACTGACACCATGCAACAGGGGCTCCGGGAGCTACATTGATTAGGAAAAAGAAACTCATTTTTTACTGCTATAAGGAAAATATACCATTTAATAATGACGATAATAATATATTAATAATGTAATTTGTAAAACTAGAATTTCTAGTAAGACAGGACAATTATTTCGTAGGATCATCTTGGTTACCATGTGTCTTAGGTAGAATTTTACTGCTGTGAACAGACACCATGACCAAGGCAACTCTATAAGGGCAATATTTAATTGGGGTTGGCTTACAGGTTATGAGGTTCAGTCCAGTATCATCAAGGCAGGAACATGGCAGCATCCAGGCAGGCATGGCACAGCTGGAGCTGAGAGTTCTATATCTTTATCTGATGGCTGCTAACAGAATACTTGCTTCCAGGCAGCTAGGATGAGGGTCTTAAAGCCCACACCCACAGTGACACAACTACTCCAACAGGGCCATACCTTCTAATAGTGCCACTCCCGGGGCGGAGCATATGCAACCTAATTTCCTAAAAGTAATGGTTATAGGGCTTCATTATAAGTCCAAAGCCATCAAGGTTAAGAGTAGTCAGGCCTCACCCCATGTAAACTGCAGTGTTTTTATTATGTGTGTGGCATTTTAATACTTTGCAGATTACTTTTATATCCATGACTTCATTTGATCTTTACCATCAGCCTGGCCGTGGCCAGAGCACGTATAGAGAGTAACAAATGAATGCACTTAGGTCCCGAGAGGTCAGCAGACCTTAGCCCAAGAGTCTACAAGAGAGAAGCAAATGTGGCAAAGTCTGTGCTCACAGTTTGTAGGAAGAACTGATTTCACAAATGACCAAATAGAGGTTTGTGTGTCTGGAGTGCTGATTCAGTGTTTGCAGATATGAGAGAAATAGTTATTTCTGATGGCATGACTCTGCTTCTGTAGAGAGTGGCCTGACCCTAAGCATCCAGGGCCAGAGACACTGACATACAGACCTTCCCAAATATTGTAGGTCCTAGAAGGATGAAAGGAGCTTTAAGTAAGTGAGCTACAGTAATTATGTTGGCTTTAATGGAGCAATACCTGCTTTTGTTGTGCTATGGTGCAAAGACCTAATTATTCAAACGCAGCCATTATTTCCCACACAGCAAGGATGACGGCAGATGTTATAAAGATAACATCTCTTGGACACTTGCCCACCAGGCCCAGCTTCTAAGACTCTTCAAACACAAGTGCAGCTCTGCCAGAAACATCCACCACATATCTTAGGACAGCGGAGCCCAGAAGTAACCAGTGACCTCTGAAGAAGAACAGATGTGGTAAGGAATGTTCCTTTTTCCACAGCTCCCTAGTGAACCAAGGGCTGGTTAGGATGGGATGGCCCTGATTGCCTGGGGCCTACTGTGTCCTGATCAGTTCCACATAGACAAACACCTTCCGCCACAGCAGTCCACACACACACACACACACACACACACACACACACACACACACACACACACGACTGAAGACAAAACATTCATTTTTATCAGAGGACAAAATGTACTCAGAACTCAGAAACCTGTCCAACTTCTTGCTGCCACCACCAGGAGGGGGGAAAAAAAGTGGCTCGCTGAATTGTAGGTACACTATTGCTAAACTTAAGCACTCAAAAGCAGGCACCAGCCTGCCTGCATTTTTCCTATCCCAGCCCTTCAGTGAGTAACTGTTAGAAAAACACAAAGGGCTTTTAAAAGTTCAAAGATTTTTTTTAAGTGGCTGCATCATTATTACTACCAAACATCTCAATACATTGACTTCTATAAACTAAAACAAAGAAAAAACTTACCTTGAGAAGAGACCAAGGGGATTTCACTGCACCAACTAAAACAACAAATTTTTCTGGAAGAGGGGACCCTCAAGACTTTCTCAGTTTTTCCTGTATGTGCACACACACACACACACACACACACACACACACACAGAGCACACTCATACACACATGCATACCTGCACATATTCCCACACAACACACACTCATACACTCAAACACATACAGACAAACATACTCACACACTACAGCACTCACACACTCTTGTACACATTCACACCCACTCTGTCTCCCTCTCTCTCCCCCGTACTCTACACACACACACACACACACACACACACACACACACACACACACACACACACTGTCTCTATAATGTGCATCCTTCCCAGAAGTTGGAGAACGGAAAACAAAGTAGGGAAGATTCTGGAGAGGTTTCTCTTAAGAAAGGGTTCGTCTGCAGTCTTGTGTCAGATTTCCTTCTGGCTTCCTCCGTGTCCACCAATGGATCTATTTGTCTGAAAACTTCATGCTGCAGATTTCTGCTTATAAAAAGAAAAGCATGGAAGGGCTGAAAATGCCACTCAGTGGTAAAGTACTTTTATAGCAGTCTGGGTTTCATCTCCCAGGAAACCCTGGAGGGAGGGATTGAAAAACAGATTAGTTATAATAATGAGAAGTCATGTCTTGTCCTGGCATCAGGGATTTGGTATGAACAATGCCATGTTATGCCGCGTGGAGGAACTTACATACACCAAATGGAAGTGAGCAGAAGCACAGCCCTCCACCTGGCGCTGGCAAGTCCTACAGGTGAGAAGTGCTCAGCTCAGTGTTGTTCCACACACAGATGTAAAATCAAACTTGCAAGGATGAAGGGTAACTGCTCACTTTTTAGGAGAACTGGGTTTCAGAAAATCTGCCGAGGTCAAGAGAGCTTTCCAAGTGTGTCGGTTTTAAAATAGCACACAGTAAAATTGACTAATAAATTAAATTTAATTTAAAAAAGTCAGAATGCTAGCAATAAGATGTATTGGGGAGCATGGTCTCTTACTAAGAACTGGAACAATTTCCCATATCTGACAAAGACCTGAAATAGCACCTAGATCCTTCACAGTTGTCCTTAGAGGAAATGCCAAGAAGGTAATGAAGCTCTTATAAATCAAAAGCTGGTTCTGTATTCGAGTAACATAGAGTTCCAGAGTTCCCAGGCCTTGAAACTAGGGAGTTGCTGGGTACAGGACTGAAAAATACATTGAGCCAGAGTCTCTTCTTCCTAGCCTACAGATAAGGGCTGAGTCTAAGGAGTAAAGAATCTAAAGTCTTCAGCTGGAGACCAGCACACACCCAGAGTTCACCCATGCTTGTTGCCTACAGAAGCAACACTGTCTAATGCACAGTAAAATGGCTCTGGGAAACAGTGTCCTCTGTGCAGAGGGGACAGAGCTCTGGAACTGAGTCTATGAACCCTTCCCACAAAGCCATCTCCTCCCTATCTGGTCAAGTGTGTCCTCCAGTTCAGTCAAATCCCCAATGTTACCCAAATAAGCAAGCTCCTTAGTTTTCTTAGGTTATCTTTTTTCAAAAACTGAGTTTGCCTTTTCTCTCTCACCATGGAACATAGCAGAGCAATGCCAGGACAGTCCTGCGGTCTACATGCACAACACTGGGCAGAGTAAGACTTCTTATGTCCAGAGAGGACATAAAACTTCTAATGATCAAGAGAACACTTCCATCTGCCATAGCCCCCCAGCCTCTTGTCTTCCTGAATGTTCATCTTAAGAACCATGACCTTAGGTGGTCCTGTAACAACTTAACTAGGACCAAAGACCAAGCCAACATGCCTGCAGGGGACAGAGTTCCCCTGTATAAAGGGAATCTTTTCCACTGTGAGTATTTACTTCTGGGTGGTGCCAGGAACCTGGTTAAGGTAGGTTTCTAGGGTCACAGGGAATGACCTGAAGGGAGGCAGAACATGTGGTGAATTTAAAAGCTTTGGGGAAATAAAACACTTTTGGAAGCTTTTCCAGGGGACTAAGAATATCTGAAAACATGTTTGGGGGCTTTTACCCTGTCTATGAATTCATTTTAAAACTAGTGTCATAACTATGCAAAATAAATGGGATTAGAGGAAAGCAACCTTAATTATTGTAGCCAATCCTTCCTTGATTAATAACTCCCAATGAAGCTCAAGGACTTATATTTTGTCATAGAATATAAACTTGAACAAACAAAGGCACTATGAGATCCTCCTTGGTACTCTCAGACTTTCACAGGCTAATTGACTATCACTTGTGTTAATAGACGTCTGATTCCATGGAGAACCCAATCAAATAACCAAAAGCCTCTGGGCAATGTTTAGAGGCCACTTAGATATTATTTGTATTATAAGCATAGTCATGGGACAGATGGAACATTTAGTCAAAATTTGGCTTCCACATCCAAAGACATCTCTGTAGAGAAATATTTTTATAAAATGTTTTGACCAGATTTGCTAATAAAGAACATCAATGATTATTTGTATCTTCTTAGCAAATTACAAATAAACTAAAGCCTATTTCCTTAGAGACAGGTTTCATTTGTTTGTTTGTTTGTTTGTTTTTTAGACACAGTATCACTTTGTGGGCAAGGCTAATATATAACCTTTGTAGTGCCAGGACATCAGAAATATATAAATATAAATATATATATATATATATATTTATATATATGTGTGTGTGTGTATGTGTGTGTGTGTATGTGTGTGTGTGTATGTGTGTGTGTGTATATATATATATATATATATATATATATATATTTATACACATACATACATATATATACACACACACATACCACCATGATTGGCTCCCAAAGACTTAGTTTGGGTAGTCTGTGTCTTTGCAGAGGTATCCAGTGGCCAATGTTGCTGTTCACATAAGACATTCCTGGGGTACCTGGAAGCTTGTCAGTACACAGGCTCAGTAGGAATTACCTTCACCTGACTGAAGCATTGCTCACCTGCTCCTACAAGGTTCTGCATCGCCAGCAGGCACCTGCACAGTGAGGATGTTGTCATTACCCTCAGCTATGTACACAAGCGAGTCCTGGCCTGCTGAGAGTTGCCTCAGGTAATCACAGACCCAGACACATGGTGCTGTACAGGAGTCAAGGAGCCAAGCAGCACTCACACCCTGCATCCCACAACTAGCTTCAGAAAGCCAACACTCCAGCCATAAGAGATGTAACCCTAGTACCCTATTGCAGACGTATGACACTTCTCACACTGTGGCTATAGGTCTCCTGCCAGCACCCTATATATCTCTACCTCAAAGAAGAGAGCTCTAGAGTCTGAGTTCCTCCAGGACTATTTTGGCCGTTTTTTGAAAGCAGCCATTCCATTTCAGTTTATAGCAACACCTTTCATCTTCTCTGTTCAATTAGCAGTAGCTCTGAGTGCATGAACAGCCTCATTCTGCAAATCTCATTCTAGATTTTCAAGAAACATTTACCTGGATACATTGCCTCCTATCACCATCCCACAAACCCACCTGATGCTTCAGAGGACACTTCAGAAGTCCAGGAAGAGACAATTCTGAGTGGTTTAGGTAGAAAATATGTAACTTCTCTTGGGGAAATTGGTTAAATAGAGATAATTGAAGAGATCCAGAGGTAAGAGAATAAATTACTAATTTCTACAATCAGGTTTCCAAGACCTAAAGTTTTTGAAGGTGGTCCAGATGAGACCTAGAGAGCTATAGTTCCTCAAAGCAGTGTAGCAGTTCAGCCCTTGATAAAAAAAATAAATAAAAAATAAAAAAAATAAAAAAATAAAAAAAACTGTTCTGAAATCTTGCCCAGGCTACTTTGCTTTCAGATTCTTTTACACAGCTCTAGCTTGACGCTTCTGAGTAGCATTCTCCAAGCTATTTGTGGAAACACTTAGAACTTCCTTCCCTGTAAAGTTCCCACCCAAACATGTGAGCACCAGCTCCCCTGCCATCCCTCCATAGCTGTGTACAACTCTAAGCTTTGCTCAGTCGGGCTCTAGGAGTCCCTTTATCCTGCTTCCTCTTCTGTGTGAGGTACACAATCCCTCATTGTTCTACCTTAAAAATGAGGAAACCGTGGTCATTAGATCCTCAGGGTCCATGTTACCTACTTACCCCTGGAACCCAGACTTGGGTCCCACACCAGGATTTGGGGTCCTGACTCACTCACAAGAATGTTTTAAATAATGAAGGAACAATTTACCTGTGTTATACACTATAGTGTTATTCATACGTGTCATCCTTAATTTTAGTACTGTATTATTTCTTTTACATTTTAAATTATTTTTACATCTATGGGTGTTTTGCCTGCATGTATGTCTGTGCACCATGTGCTTGGTGCCTGCGGAAGCCAAAAATGGACCTTGGTTTCCCTGGAACAGGAGTTACAGATAGTTGTAAGATGTTATGTGAATACTAGAAATTGAGCTTGACTCTTCTGGAAGAACAATCACCGCTCTTGACCACTGAGCTATCTCTCTACCCCAAGTATGTTATTTCTTAAAAACATTTTCTGATAGTTGCCTTATACACTATTTCTATATGTTCATAATGAATTTTATAGGAAAGCTCAGTTAATTCTTGTATTTGGCTTTAGCTTAAATAACCTAATTTTCTTTTTATCATGGCCACTTACAAACCACTTAAAGCCATTCAATGAATTTTGTTGAAAGGATGCTCTGTAGGCGCTACTTGATGTGAGTTAACACAGAGACACAAAACTGGTCACCTTGCTGAGAATGTGAGTCTGGGAAGTGCTCAGGTATAAATGGGACATCAGTATCACTTCCCCTATGTATAAGGATCATCTTGGAAGACGGAGGGAGTAAAGGTATTGCAGGAGCCATAGAGAGGGTATGTGTGCAGTTAAACAATTCTGGCAAAACAGTTTCACACAAGAACTTACAGCTTCTACGACTGGACAAAATCTCAGCAAGGATGGTGGGGATTTCATTAAAACCCACATCTATCTGAGATGCTACTGAGAATTGGTGGCTTTTGGGGGGACGAGGTTGGGAGGGTTGGAGTCCTATACTTCCACACAAACAGACAGTAATAAATGGACGCATGGGCTCAATGTAAAAAGATACATGAGAATGGTGGATAAAAATTGTAGAATAGGGAAGAAACTAGGTGAAAGGAAATGGGAGGGAGATTTTATTAAAACACTTTATCACCATGTATGAAATTTTAAAATAATAGAAAGGCTAAATAAAAATTCAGTATCTCAGAAAAAAGAACAGTTACTAATGAGACCAAAGCTGAAATTTTAATTCATTTCTTTTATTTAAATAATCATATGTGGCTAGTGGCTAAAATTAGACTATAGTGGTGAGTAACACATTGAAAATGATACATGAAAGAGGACAATGTAAGAAAAAAAACTAAGATGGTCAGAGATACTGTTTGCCTTTTCTTTGCTGTGATGAATAGATGAGAGAGACATGGAGGAGAGGAAAGATTTATCCGTTTTCATAGTCACAGATGTCTCTTCATCTATCCGATGAAGGTAGTGTGGCAGAACAGTGGTCAAGGGTGGGGGAGGAAGAAGAGGCTCTCTTTGTTAACAGTCATTAACTCCACCTGGGCCCCAGCCTACAGGATGGCACTGTTCAGATTCAGGGCTACTTTCCTTCCTTAGTTAACTCGTAGTCAGAGCTGCTATTGTTATGACAGAACGTCATTGCCAACTTGGGGAGGAAAGCATTTATGTGGCTTGTACTTCTACATCACTGTTCATCATCAAAGGAAGTCAAGATAGGAACTCAAACAGGGAAGGAACCAGGAAGCAGAAGCTGATGCCGAGGCCATGGAAGAGTGCTTTCTCCCCACGGTTTGCTCAGCCTCCTTTCTTATAGAACCCAGGACCTCAGTTCTAATTACGAAAATACTCCATAGGCTTGCCTATAACCTAATCTTATGGAGGTATTTTCGTAACTGTAGTTCCCTCCTCTCAGACGACTTTAGTGTGGGTCAAGCTAACATAAAGCTATCCAGCTCAGCTGACCTCTTTTCAATCTGACACGTAAACACCTCACTGCTAAGCCACAACTTATCCTTGGTTGTTCATCCCCAACCGATACACTGATATGGAAATCATGTTATAAAACATTTTCAAACATTGAAAGTCTCACACGCCTTACAAATTCAAACACTTTAAAACTTCAGTCTCTCTTAAAATTCAAAGTCTCTGAACCACGGATTCTTACAAAGCAAAAAATAGGTGTGATACTGTTTATTCCAAGTGGGAAAAACCAGGGCAATTTACAATCGGATCAAAGCAAAACCAAACTGAAACTGTGCACATAACTCAATGTCCAGTGTCTGAGATCCACTCATAGTCTTATGGGCTTCTCCAAAATGCTTGAGCATTTCTCTGGCTCTTCCCTCTGCAGCAGACTGATCTTGTCTTCTAGGCTCTGGCTGCTTCTAATCCGATTCCACTGTTGTCTTGGTGATCATCCCATGGTACTGGCATCTTCAAAATGCTGGAGTCTTTTGCTGCAGCTGGGCTCCACTTTCATCAATGGCCTCTCCTGGACTCATTTCAGGGAATCTATCCCTGCCACACAGTGCCAAATCTTAGCTTCTCTCTATGCCTTTATAACCAGCACCTCTTGGGAGACTCTTATACTACCAAGTTCAGCTCCAGCACAAGGTACAACCGTGGCCCTCTCTGCACCACAGGTTCTATGTGCTGACTCTAAGAAAACATTTCGCAGATATTATCTCAATAACACTGGTTTCTTTTTAATCACTTCTGATTCTTTAGTCCCAGATGAACAGCATCCATTGTCCAAGCAAAAGCAAAAGATTTTACTTTAGTCATCTAGTCTCTTGTTAATCATAGCTAATTCTGCAGGTCCAGCTAACCAGGTACCTCAGATTTGTCACATAAATGGCCCTGTAAGGGCTTTGCTTAGATTTCGACACTTCACGAGCCAGGCTTCCATTGCCTGTAGTGCTCTCAATATTCTTTTTTTTTTTTTTTTAAACATTTTTATACATTTAATAGGATAGTATCACATAAAATAAGAGGATAGGCACAAACTAAGGAGGAAAAAAAGATCCAGATAAAGTGTCATTGACATTTTTCTTTACAGGACGGAGTCAGAAATGGAACAAACTAAGATGACTAGGGAAACATTCTAAAACCACCCCAACCTAGCTAAAGCTACATAATGTTAGTACTCAAATGCCAAATTAGATATTACCCACTTAATCTACAAGTGAAAAAGAGACTCCAAAATTTATTCTATTTAGTATAACAACTTTTACATGAAATATATAGCAATTTGTTTCTCAGAATCTTCCACGCTTCCACAGAACAGATCACTAAGCTCCCAATACTCAGTGGCTTTTCTAAGTTCCAAAGTCCTTATACAACCCTCCCCAAAACAACATGGACAGGCCTGTCACAGCAATATCCAGCTCCTGGTACCATTTCTATCTTAGAGCTCCCATTTCTGTGATCAAACACCAGGACTAAAGCAACTTGGGGAGGCAGCGGTTTATTTAGCTTACAGCTCCACATCACTGTTCATCATCAAAGGAAGTCAGGACAAAGTAGGAATTGGGAAGCAGGAGCTGATGCATTAATCCTGTCTGAAAATGCCCTTATAGACATACCCAGAGATATGTTTCATTAATCACCTAGTCAGTCTCAATTCAATCAAACTATCAGCCAAAATTACCTGAAACAGAAATCAAGAATCTCATTTATGATAACGTATAAAAATAAAATACTTTAGCCAAAAAGGTGGAAGTGTTTTATACTAAAACCTATAAAACATCATTTAAAGGCTTTGACATAGGGAACAAAACCAAAAAGTCATGTCGTGTTCTCTGTTTGGAAAAATCAATATTTTTACAATGTCTACATTAACCAAAGTAACTTAAAGACTGAATGCAATACTTAACAAAATACCACGGCTTCCTCCAGATTGGCAAGCTGGTTCAGTGACTGCAAGTGCTTGCTACTCTTTCTGAGAACCTTAGTTCAGTTAGAGCACCTACATGGTGGCTCACAGTCCCTTGGAATTCCAGCTCCAGAAGATCTGATATCCTTTCCTGACAGGCTCAGCCACCCTTGCACACATGGCATCCACTCACAAAGACACATATTACAAAAAATATTTTAAAAAATTCTTCACAGAACTAGGAAATTTAATTCAATGCTGTGGATCACAGAGAGAGAGAGAGAGAGAGAGAGAGAGAGAGAGAGAGAGAGAGAGACAGAGAGAGAGAGAGACAGAGAGAGAGAGAGACAGAGAGAGAGAGAGAGACAGAGAGAGCGCAAAGTGAGTTTTACAAAAGGAGTGGAGCAGGAGATACTATAATACAAAACTTTAAAAAGCCACCAAAGTAAAACAGATACTACTGCATAGAAATGCACATGTAGCTGTGACAGGGAACATAGCAGTGAGTAGAAAATCTATCCATCTACAAACAAGTGCTTTCTGATGAGCATATTAGGGGCACATGCTAGGGAATTTTTTTTCAATGAATAGTGCTGGGTACCTGAGCTGGGGATGTCAGGTATCCTTAGACTGTTCCCTTGGGTACAAAGCACTTCAATCAGACTGTTATACTTTGCTAGAGCACAGGTTTAAGAATGGAATCCTGTGAGAATTCTGAGTACTTGTGAGAAAACTCCAAGATAACACGAGTCCTGTGACCTCAGTGTCTTCAAAACACAAAATTGGTCTTAGAATGCTCTCCAGTGTAGTGGATAGGAACGAGTTTACTCCAGCTGTTGTTACTCATATGCCTCTATGGAAAAACATGTTTTTGCCATGTGTGGCTTGTCCTTCTGGCTGTACAGTTAACTCAGGTGACTCTTTGTAATCCTTACAATATAAATTGTCTGATACTCTGAATAAAGTTGGCTACTGCATGTGACTTTAGTCTGCTCATTTACTGTCTTTGTTCTCTCTGGTTCACACCCACTACAACTTTATTGCTACTTTATTTCTAAATTACTAAATTTTGTTAAACTCTCTCTGTATACGACTTACACTTTGAAGTTTAAAAGATACTTAGATATAGGATAAATAGAGTGTATATAGTAGTGTTTGGTACTACTGATAATCTCTGTTAAAGAAATATTATCCTAGACTTTTATTATTTTTTAAACTTTAAAATGCACATAGCAACAACTATGAATGGTAAGAAGACAGAGAAGAAATAATCCATTATAGTTAAGTGTCCAGTTTCTTTCCAGAGATTCCAACTGAACCTTCAGCCCAGTAGGGCTGGGAAGAGAAAAAGATCTCAGAGCAACTTTAGCACAAACTCTCTAGGCTGGCATGCCCAAGAAATCATAAAGGTAACCTCAAAAACAAAGTCACAAAAACACTAAGACAAAGAGAACCTAAATCAAAATGAAAGTATTGCCAAATGAGCAAACTGCTGTTGGAACAGTGTTCCAAAGCATCTAGACAGCAGAGGACACAACAAGAGTAAAATGCTAAGCAAAGCACTTCTTGGGAGCCAACCAGCTATGAGAATGGACTGAATTTCTAGAATGTTCATTTGGAAAGGGTCTTGAGTTTAAGACAAAGGAAGGATGTGCTGAGTCTCCTCCCTGCTGTCCAGAAGCTTGAAAGCTTTGGAAAAGAAAAACAATGAATGAAAATGTCTGTTTGGTACTGAGTTTGAAGCACCAAGACCTATGCTGATCACCGAGAAAGAAAGAAAGAAAGAAAGAAAGAAAGAAAGAAAGAAAGAAAGAAAGAAAGAAAGAAAGAAAGAAAGAAAGAAGCAGACCTAGCCTCAGTTCCTAGCACAGCCACTCTCTGTTCTTGTACGTTGTGGTTTCCTGAAACACAGACATGCTTGTTCCCTTTCATGTGTCCATGGCTGCATTTTCACTGGAACCATGAGTTTGAATAGCTGTGGTGAAAGTGGTATGTCTACAAACCCTAAATATTTACTTTGGCCTGTTGGATTTCTGCCTTAAAGAATCAATGAAATATGCAGAATATTGCTAGCATTTTCTTTTTTTATATGGTCACATGGAGAAATAGAGTGATTGAATAACTAACCTGTCTGACATTCACTGAATGGCTTCTCTATTTCACTGGGAATAAATAAAATATCTCTCCTGTTCAGAAAGTCTAGCTTTCAAAGGAAAGAAGTAGATATCTATAATTAGTGACTCTCTATGTCTGGTACAGGATATGACCACAAGTCTGAGGAGGGTACCCATGCACTGCACATGACAGGGGCAGGACACCAGAGCAGAAGACTTAGACTTTACAAGACAGATTATGCTCCATAATCACTCTGTTTCATTGATACAAGTATGGTTCACCTGTTTCAGAATAGGTAGAAAGACTGAGAATGCCTTAGCAGGCTTCTGCCCCCATGTAGGGAGGAGTAAAGCCACACTATATATGGTTTTCTTTTTTGGCCATTGACTCTTTTTATAGCCAAACATCTTGGTTCAGGAGTGAGATTGACAGACTAATTATCTGGAAAGCCAGACTCTTCTAAACCTTTCAGGACCTCCTAGACCTTTCCCCAAGTCCTATTGGGAAGATCTGAGCAGGTCTTGAAGTTTCATGGTGCTTCAGAAAAGCTAAAGTCTCTGAGCACCAAAGCTCTCAGCACCTGGAAACAGGTACAAGGTTGTCCCAACATCAAAGCCAAGCTGTTGAAAATTCTGTGTGAGTCTTCAGCCTAAGGGAGAAGGAGTGCCCTATAGTAAGATCGGGAGTCATGAGCACAGTCAGACAAAGGCAGAAAGAGGAAAGCAACAATAGGAACATAAGTGGCCACCTTGATTAGACTTCAGTGTAGAGACACACCATCTCATATGCACGACTCTGTCTTCAACCAAGTAGCTTTGCAGAGTAGCAGCTCCCAGGTACTTTCTGTCTTCCATCTTGTCCTCAAAGCAAAGACAGGACAGCACAGGAGGCTGCAGAGTGTATAAAAGACTCCAGAGCTTCAGAGTCAAACCTGACACTTGGCCTTTTTCTGGGCTTCTTTTTCTGACAGCATTTTTTCCAAGCCACATAGTAAGATTTTATTAAAGAATCACAATTCCTTTTATAGAAGAATGCTGAAAACAGCCTGACTATTACCTCCTGCAACACTATATTAAGATAGATGGATTATTATTTAGACTCATCTTACTATCTTACCTATATACTGTTAGTTCACATAACTGTGGTACTAACTACACTTTATTTATTTGGCTCAAATTTTCTACTCAGAATGATGAATACTACTTCAGCACAGTAGCGCTATACATGATCCCAGATGTTTGCATAAAAAAGCTACATGGCTCTGTTCCATGAACCACTGGAGCAAGGGCTCACTATGAGAGGACATGGATCTTGTAGGACTCACTAACATTGGGTACAAGCAATCTGATAGGCTAAGGTCAGAACTTCTCCACTATGCCATTTGTACACATGTCTCGAGATGGAAAGGACAAAGTCCTTGGAGCTGGAAAAGGATGTGTAGAATCAAGGAACTAAGGCCACAGTGTTTTGTGGTTAGACTTTTCTCTTACAGCTTCATGAATCTTTTTTAATTTTTGTACCTATGTTAGACATCTAAACCAGTTCACATCTTATAAAACCTACATTTTCTAACTAATAAATTTCTATGGCCCAAAGTGCCATGGTCACATGCAGCATGAAAGGAAAGTCAGATCTCTCAGGCATTGAAAATGACTCATACCCAGGTCCTGAGCCAGTGCAGTTGTCACGGGCAGACCTCCAAGCACACTGTCTCCTTGTTCATATCATTTGGAGCTGGCAGCATCACAATTGATGATATTTGACAAAAATCACTTTATGTGATGTTGCGGGACATATTAAAAGGAAGGAATATAGCACGTTCCCGCATTATGCCCTGGTTCTCTCAATCCCGGCGGCCTGGCTGGCCATGCACTGGTGAACAGTGGCTGACCTGTTTTCTCTAATGGAGCTCTGACTCAGAGCTCCACAATCTCTATACCCAGCTTGCTAGGTTCCCACTGGCAGGTCACTACCATGACAGCCCCATGCTTCAATACCCCCACGGCCTCTGTGGTGCACATCAAGCAAACCCACGCTTTGTCACCGTTCCTTTCTCTCTGGAACCCAGACAGCTGCTTCGCGAAGGAAAATGCAACACAAACTTAGTTCAGAAATAATGGTAACTCAGTCTCTGGGCACATCAACTAAAATCCTAATCTTGTAAGTCTAACTAAATCTATATTCTCTGGAGGAAACTCCAGCAGTTACACCTTACCCTTTATGCTGTACCCATTTCAAAAGGGTCTCTCTCTCTCTCCTGCTTCCTCTCTTCCTCCCTCCAACCCAGAAGTCCCTCCTACTTGCCCAGTGATTGGCTCCTTTAATTATTAGGGGATTGGTTCACAAGAAGTCACAGGAGTATGTAACTCACTCCTTGTCTGAAGCCCCTCCCAGGAGGGCAGAATTAGCATCAAAATACAAACAGCCCCAGAGCTATCCACAACAAAGTGACTTGTAAAATCTATTGTTATTTTACACCCACCTTGTAGTAGAGTTCAGGAATGTGTTTAGAAAGTGCTAGTGTACCAGTGGCCAGAAGGTCAAAGATCAGGCCAAAACAAAGAAACACAGAAAGATCATTGCTCTCTAAGGGTGAAAAAGTAATAATGTTCAGAGGGATCCAAATAAACACATGAAAACTCACATATTAATTTTAATGAAATGACAAGGAATAAAAAAATACATCTCCCTATTCCAGAGATGCAAGAGGAAGCAAAAACAGTTCATCCACATAAAACATGACCATCTGAGCACTGCCAAGGTCAGTGAGACCCAGAACAATTGCTTTATCTAAACTTGGTTTGTTCACTGCCTCTCATCATTTTCCTGGTTCCTGTTCCTGTTTGCTTGCCACTTTTGTGACTACCCAGAGCCTTCCAACACTACCTTCTTAGCACATGCTTTATGATCACCCCATAAAATAAATAACATGTGTAGTATCTCAGCTCCTGGGCCCACTCCCTTGTTTCTTTGTGGTATCACTTCTAGCAGTAGTGGTGTGGTGGTTTGAATATGAATGGGCCCCTTAGGCTCATATATTTGAATGCTTAGTCTTTAGTGACTGGTGCTACTTGACAGGGAGTAGAAGGTGTGGCCTTTTTGGGGAAAATGTGTCACTGGGGATGGGCTTCAAGTTTTCAAAAGCCCAAACCAGGCCCAGTGTCACTCTCTTTCTGCTGCCTGTTGATCCAGATATAGAAATCTCAACTTCTTCTCCAGCATTATGTCTACCTGCATGCTGCCATGCTTCCCACAACAGTGATAATGGACTAAAACCTCTGAAAATGTAAGCTAGCTCCGATGAAATGTTTTTCTTTATAAAAGTTGCCATGATCATGCTGTCTCTTCACTGAAACAAGTGGCATGGATGTATGCCTGTTAGTTCAAATTGCCAGAGTCTTTATCAAAAACCAGTCAGATATTTCTTCACCACCCCTTGTCTTCCCATATTTCTCTTTCTCTGGGAAGTTTTTACAAGCTTTCCCATTCGTAAGAGTAACATGATCTCACCAAAGTCCAATTATAGGTCAAAAAGTACATAGCTTTAAGCAATGTTTCAAGTTAGGTTTTTTAAAAGTAGAGTCTAACAGATGTAATAAATTCAAAAGTTTTTCTGGCAAAGATTAATGCAGTAAGCATCAAGATTATCTCCTGAAACAGTAAATAATTATTCTCAGGATATGCAAATGACAGTGCTTCCAAGAATAATGATAGTTCAAAAAACCTGTACTGACAAGGAATAGAGTAAGAAGTTTTAAAAATCATTTAATACAGAATAAAGCTTAGTTTCAGATCTGAAAAAAAATGTTTCTGTTTCTATTGACTCAAATGATAAGAGAATAACGTATGAAAATAAAGTGTTCTTGATGCAGTCCCGCTAGTAAAGAATGTCCAGGTCTGTGCTGCATCTTCTGTTTAAGTCATTTGTCTCATTTAGCCTTTCATTTATGTTTATATATTTAAAAAAGAGGTTCATTTTTTTTCTGAAAACTTTCCATGCTATGATTTATCTCTTTCTCTAGGATAATTTACTCATATTTTGAAAAGATTCATTGTAACATCTGATTGTGGGCTTTGAATGTTAGGGAGGCATGAGATGGAGGAAACTCAAATGGTCCATGGCTATCTTAGTCGATATTCTATGACTGTTAAGAGACCATGACCATGGCAACTCTTGTAAAACAAACAAACAAACAAACAAACAAACAAAAACATTAAAGTGAGGTTTGCTTATAGTTTTAGTGATTTAGTCCATTATTGTCATAGTGAGAAGCATGGCAGCATGCTGGCAGCCATGGTGATAATTCTACATCTGGATACACAAGCACCAAGAAGAGAGAAAGACATTGAAGCTGACATGGCTTTTTAAAATTCAAAGCACACATCCAAGTGACACACTTCCTCCATCAAGGCCACACCTGCCAACCTCTCCCAAGTAGTGCCACTCCCTGATTAGCAAACATTCAAATAGATGAGCCTATGAGGGCCATTCTCATTCAAGCCAAGACATTGCCCAAACCTCTACATTAATTTTCAATTTAGATCACTAATTGACACAGAGAGCCAGTTTTATTTATTTAGACCTCAACAAGGAAGATAATTTTATAAAATAATTAAGCCTAAATACAAATTTATTTATACCTATTAGTCACCCTCCAGAATCACTCTGGGTGTTCCTTTTCCAGTTGTGCTTATGTCAATGGGTCAATTTCCTGAGAATAAATTCTAAGACAGCTGTATAGCCCCAGTTGACATTAGGCCATATATTTGTAACGGGTATCTCCAAGGACTTAAGTTTAATCACGTATATGATGCCAAAGTTACATCTGTATTCCTAGAATAACTGGGTATAATTAAAGAAATGTCTTTGCCACAAGCCTAAGAAGACTGTGCAGAATTGAAGATAAAACCCTATTTCTAGCTACACTGGGCTTCACTTAAGTCATGTTACTTTCTATAACTTTCCTGAATCAGTAGGCTATGGAGACATGTCCCTAGCACTGTGTCCATCAATTGAGAAATTTGTTTTTCTCCATAGTTCTCAATGATTCTAAATTATATGCCATTCATATACTCAAGATTTTAATTAACTTTATGCTTCCTTCTAAGTGTCAACATACTTTTGCCAGTTCTGAGATCAAGTTAGTAGAATCAGCTTCCTAGAAATGCGAGATTTGCCTACATGATCTGATGCCTCCAATGAGGAATGATTGACCACTTAGACCTGAGAAGAGCAACTTGATCTCCGAGCTTACAACATTTGCTCCAGGTTATGTCCTAGCCAAGGTAACATACCTGGGGCTAAGAAAAATTGTTTAAGAGCTTATGAAAAGGAAGAGGGATCCAGCATCGAAGGAAAGGCCCACAGGAGGCCATTCCTTAGTTGAAATGTAATAAACTGGCTAGTTTAGTAGAAAAACGTCCAGAGAGACTTACACAAACAGAAAGAAGCAAACCTTTATGCAATAATGCCACTGTCTGACCAGGAAAACAGCTACCTCCTCCTCACACAATGCACAAAAGTGCCAGCAAGGCCTTCCTTCTCTCAGTAAAACTTCCCCAGCTCTTCGACTGTCTCCCAACCTTCATTTTTTCCTTTCACCCCCTTGTTTTCCTAGTACAGTGTTTACAGGACCTGGAAGACTTCTTTTCAAAAGAGATACTTGGCTCTGGATTAATATTTCTTATACTCACAATGTTTTGATTTGTTACATTTTAAGCCTAACTTAGCCCTTTCCTTCCAAAACTATATTAGTATATAAAGGGCTTAGCAGGAAACACAGGCAGACATGCCTGCAAGTTCTTTGCCACAAAACGTGAATTGTTTACTTCTGTATACAGGGATTTGGAGAAGTTTTTGAAGAATTTCAGATTTTTATGAACACTTATGTTTTGGGGTTTCACTGGGATCTGGGCTCATATGAACTCTTTTCAAATTATTGAAATATTCACATTCTAGCTAAAATAGAAAGGTACCAAATCAGAACTATGGAGATAAGGGCCTGGAAGAAGGAAACAAATTTGAACTTCTTAAAAAATAATCATGTAATTATCATGAAGAACAAGAACTGAAGAAAAGAACTGAAAATAAACATATAAGTAGGCCCTAAATAACTTGCTTATTCCAAATAATATCTAGGGTGTGCATAATCTGTAGAAGGAAGGACACCATGTCTTCTGCACACCTAGCAACCACCTGGACGAACTGGTCGCTTTATATCAAGACAGCACTAGGCACCTTGGCCCCAGAGACATGGCTAGAGACAGCTTTCTGTTCTTGTGGCAGGTGAAGGCATGCAGATGCATGCTGGAAAGGACCCTGTGTTTTTCCAGGTAGGCCTTCTAATTTGAGAGTTAATGATGACAGCAATTATACACCAGTCTTTCTACAATCGTCTGCTGGCCATAGGGCCACATAAATTAAGCCACAGACCTGCACATTGGGATACTATTTCATCCTCTTTGTGAGTTTCAAAATTTTAAGAAACTTTATTCCCAGATGCTCCAAAGCATAGACAGACACATACTTGAAGTGAGTTTGGCCTAATGCTGCTTGTGTTATAATGTTAATTTTGGTCCCCAAGCTGCTTACAGAAGTGTCTGCACATAAGACGCTGAGAGACCCTGCCCTCAGTTGGTTCTAATTGGTAAATAAAAATGGCAGCAGCTATCAACTGTTCATGGCAGACAGAGGCAGGAGCTTTAGGATTCCCAGGGCTTGGGACAGATAGGAGAGAGAGAAGGAGGCTGATTTGCCATGACTCAGAGGCAGAGGGATGACATTTAGGAGCTACAGAAGAAAACCCATCCAAAATGTAGGTAGAAGGGGAAAGTAGCTCTATGGAGGGAGCTGCCCAGAAGATAGCAGGATTTAAAAAGATTAAACATAGAATTAGAGGGTATTAATCCAGGAGTACTGGAGGGAAGTATATGCTAGCCTCAGGGAGGATTAGAAGTGCCCACCCATTGAATTAGCCAAGACATATCAAAATTAACTGGCGTGTGTGTGTGTGTGTGTGTGTGTGTGTGTGTGTGTGTGTGTGTGTGTGTGTCTTTCATTTGCAAATCCAGAGGGCTCTGGCAGGTGGCTGGAAGAACAATCAGCTGGGAGCATAGAACGGTTTAACTGATTCACTGCTACACATACTAGCATAACCAAAAGAATGTCTCTTAAAAAAGAGGACTCTGGACTTTCTTAGTATTAAGAAGATCTTAAGTTATATTCATCAATAAATTATAGGGTAGAACATATAATTAAAACGGTAATTATGTAAGTCTTGTTTTAACTTTGGAATTCAGAGAATATTTTCTTCTGCTGTCATGCCCATCCCTTCTCTCCATCCAGCCTCTCACCTTATGATACATTTCCAAGTCCTCCCTGAAGAATCACAGCCTTTGCAGCAGGCGACCACCACTCAGATCACTCTCCAGTGCTGTTGGTTTTCATTCATAGTGCCTGCTGGATATCTGTTACCATTTGTAACCTAAGTTTAAGTCTAGCTTTTTCACACTCCCCATGTTGAAGAAGACGACGGACTGCTGCAACTAAAGGAATAACTAACACCTGGACTGAGCTATTCCAGTAGGACTGCAGGATTCTACGGTGTGAGAAAACAGGAAGAGAGAGCACGGCTCACCCGGATCATGGGAGCGAAAGTGGGCTATTCCCCCAGGTAGTTTTCTAGAACACTTGCAAGATCCTTTAAGTGCTTGGATCTTTAAAAGAAAGTCTTTTAGCCATTTTGATAAAGATGTTCATATGGTGTTTGTACACTAGCTTTTACCAGAGCTGTATAAATTACGGGATTAGATTGACCCGAATTTTGCAGAAGCAGCTAAAAGCATAGGCAGTGAATGAAAATGGAAGCTATTCGCTTACTGGTCCTTTCCTTACTGCATCGGTCCCCAGACCTATGTGTAGCAGAGTGGGGTGACATTTTTTCCTGGAGATCTGAACTCAACAACTCCTTCAGTCTTGCTTAGGCCTGCTTGGTGCAGAAAAACCATGATTGGATTTAGGAAAATGAAAAAGAAACTTATGAATCTCTTCTGGTCAAGCACATCAGTATATATGATTCAGATGTTCTGCTCTCCCATTTGTGGTATTCCCAAGAAAGGGCAGAAGCCAAGGACTCCCAAGTTCCATGTTGAACCCTAACTACAAGATGCCAGGGACATGGGCAAAAACTGCCAGTGTGACCTTGCTCTTTATTGGCTCTTCAGCCTAGAAGTCCTTATCTTCCTGCATAATGAACACATCTATGCCATATAATAGTGACTTCATAGTTTTAAAAGTCCAAGCACTTAAAGAGTTCCACCTCCAGTGATAGACAGGTACACAGTCTCTTCAGCAAATTCATAAATACCAGTACCAAGGCTGGTAACTACTTGGAGCCCAATAACAGGTAGAGAGACAGGCACATAGTCACCCATGGTAGATGTGGAGGCCCTTGATCAGAAGTTTGTCATAGACCAAGAGTCCCTTGTGGTCATCTACCACCATTTTTGCTGCTGCTGTTGCTATTTTGAATGTATCACAGCATTGGAGTGGCTAGAGCTCACCACATTACTGTGTAAGAGTCCAATCCAGTCAGAGACTCTCCTGGTCTCAGATATGCATCCCTGTGGGATGGAAAATGTCCTTCTACAGAGAACCCTAAGCTGTAATCAACACCCCCGATCATAACAATCTGAGAGACTTCGTGGTAAGCAACTAGCCAGAGCACTGTCTTACCTCATTATAGAATTAAGGATCAATTCCCCTCTTAAGCAGAGCATAGCTGTACCATAAAATAGAACTAACAGTATGAAAGAGTGTGTCAAGAAGGCCACTCCAGCGACTAGGCCCACTCTCTGTTGTTCAGTCCCACAAGTGTTGTTACAGTTGTTTGTTTATTTAACTTCTTAGAATATATCATTTATAATGATATAAGCTTATTACAGCATGCGCGTGTATTTATGTCGCTCATTGATTATGCTCACCTCTGTTGCCTCCCTTCAATGTCTCCTGCTAAGCCTCTCACTTTCCCCAAATATTCCCCCTTCTACTTTCATGGCTTAAGAAGATCTAAATTCTAATAGACAAGAAAATGTGGTATTTGCACTTCTGAGTCTGCCTTATTTAACTTAAAATGGTGATCCTCAGCAAGTCTGTTCTTTTATGTATAAAATAAACAGCCCACTGTGTGTACCTACCCAATTTCCTCTAGCCCTTGGTGCTCCTATTGATAGCTTATAGGTTGATTCCTTGACTTGTTTATGGTGACTTACACTGCAATAAACATGGGTATATAGGTGATCTCTAGTGTATGTTGAATTAAATTCCTTGGGTTATATTCTTAGAAGTTATATGGCTATTCTATAGTTTTTTTGAGGAAATTCTATACTCATTTCCATAATGACTGCACTGATTTGCATTCCTACCAACAGTGTGGAACACACATACACACACACACACACACACACACACACACCTGCCCAACCTGCCAACATCTTTATTAGCATTTGTTGTTTTTCTTGACAACCGGCATTTTTCCTTTCCTCCTTTGCTATGTGAGTTTGTGGGGATTTCCTGAGTTCAGAGTGGGCATCTCTCTCTCTCTCTCTCTTTCTCTCTCTCTCTCTCTCTCTCTCTCTCTCTCTCTCTCTCTCTCTTTCTGTGTGTGTGTGTGTGTGTGTGTGTGTGTGTGCTCTGTGTAGGACAGAGAAAAACTTTGAGAAGTCAGTTCTCTTCTTTCAGGTCATTGAGTTCTTTGCATGAGTATCTCAGGAGTCCAAACTTAGTATTTTTAAGCAACAACTTCGATAAAAGCTAAAGAATATCAGCCCAGGAATTATTTGATGAAGACACTGCAACAGTGGCTGCTGTGAAAAGCTCTCCCCAAAGCAAAATAGTTGCCAGTTTTATCAGAGCAGCTGTGACCACTTGCAAGGAACCCCAAGCTCAGGACTCTTAACTGTTGATGCTCCCACACTGAAGAGGAGAGGGTCCTTGGACCTTCTCCTGAGATTCTAACCACTCCCTTCTACATCACCAAGCCAGCTGTATATAATTTCATTCTAATTGCATGTGGCCTCCTGGTCTTGGAGAGTGCCATAAGGTAATGCCTGTGGAAGGTTCACTGCAGGAGAAAGGTTGGTTGCATTTGTGCTGCTGTGAGATTACCCATGCCCTTTTAAGCTCTTTAGGTAAGCTCAATAAACTTATTAGGTCCCCAAGTTGGACACTGATGAAACAGTACTTTGTTTTGTCACTGGTGACCTATGAAGAGGGGGGTGAACATTTGTTTATGTCTTACTGGGGAAGGCATTTCTGTAACATAATAAAGTACTTGCTCAGCATGAAAAGCCCCAGGCTAAATTGCTAGTACCAAAAAGAATTATTTGAGGGATGCATTTATCTTTTGGAACATAAGAGGAAGAAATATATAGCCACTTTGATGAGGAGTGAGGGTTCATTGTATTTAATACAGAATAAAGTTATTGGCTATAAGAAACTACCATAAATTTGAAAACTAAAGTTTGAAATGAGAGGCTTCAAGTATCCGTAATGATTAAAAATAGGTAACAATGAACCCAAATTTCTTTAAGTAATTATTAATGGTGGATTTGATTTGATGCTTGTACTATGTTAATTGGGTTACCAAAATTGCATGAGAATCCTACATGTAAGACGCTGAGGGTCCTGCCCCCAGCTGGTTCTGATTGGTAAATAAAGTTGCCAGCAGCCAGTGGCTGGGCAGGGAGACAGAGGTGGGAATTGAGGACTCGCTGACAAGGGTACAGAAGAAGGATAATTGTCATGCTGGGAAAAGAAGCTCCAAGCCTGGAAAGTGTAGTGTAGAGACTGCCATGTTAGAGCGTGGCGTAGGAGGGCTGCGGGTCTGGGTCCGGGGTGGCCAGGATGGAGTATAGGCTTTAGTAAGTAATCATTCGGGACTGAGGAGAGTGTGTTAGCCATGTGGAGGACTGAAGTGGCCCAGCCATTGAGCTGATTAAGGCTTATTTAAATATACGGCTTTGTGTGTGCGCACGTGTGCATGTGTGTGTGTGTGTGTGTGTGTGTGTGTGTGTGTGTGTGTGTGTGTGTGTGTGTGTGTATTTCATTTGGGAATCCAGAACATTGGAGCTTGTAACGATGAACTTGTGCCAGTGCCTCAGGGGCAATTTGAGTAGCATTAATAACCTATTGCTACAATTAACTAGGAAAAAAAAAAAAAAAAAAACACGTTGAGTAGTATAGACTTTGGGACTGGTTAAATTTGGTGTTTGATGTTTTTGTTTACTCGAAAGTTTATTTTTATTACATTGTACATTATATCATGACCACAGTTTCCTCTACATCCACTTGTCCCAACCACCCCCTTGTCCCAAAACTCCCCTCTTTCCCAGATGCACTCTTCCTCTATCCCCCACTTCCTCCCCCCCTCAAAAATCTTCCAGTGATATCCAAACAACAGATGCAATAAAACTGGGTGCGGATCCTCATATCAAGGCTGGACAATGCAACCCGGTAGTAAGAAAAGGGTCCCAAGTTCAGGCAACAGTGTCAGAAATACTCCCAACTCCCACTGTCAGTAGTTCTGTAAGAATATTAAGCCTAACATGTATTCAGATGACCTAGCTTGTACCCATACAGGTTCTATGATTGCTGCTTCTATCTCTGTGAGCCCGTATAAACCGTGCTTATTTGTTTCTGAGGGTGGTGGTCTCATGATGTCCTCAACCCCTCCGGTTCCTAAAATCCTTCCTTCCCCTTTTCAGTGGCGTTCCTCTGGCTTCACCCATTGTTGCGCTGTGGATCTCTGCATCTGTTCCCATCAGAGGCATTGCTTCTCTAATGACGACTGGGCTAGCCATTGATCGATGAGGATAGCAGAATATCATTAGGAATTATTTCATTGACATTTTTTCCCAGTTTCTAGTTCCTGGCCATCTCTTCATTGTTAACATGGGCTTCCCTTCATGGTGTGGGCCTCAAGTTGGACCAGTCATTTATTGGCCATTACCACAAGTTCTGCGACACTATTGCCCCAATAAATCATACAGGCAAGATAAATTGTAGGTCAAAGGTTAGGTGGCTGGATTGGTGTCCCAATCTCACTGCTGGAACTCTTTCCTGGTTATAGATGGACAGTTCCAGCTCTACAACCCTCATTACTAGAAGACTTCACAAGGGTCATTCTCATAGATTCCATTTAGTTTCCACCCACTAGGTTACTACATAGACTCCCAAATGCCCCCCAATTCCAGTCATTTCTTCTAGGATTTTCTCCCTGTAACTTCCTGTCCACCACTGCAGCCTGAACACTCTTGTTCCATTACCCACCCACCCACCCACCCCCAGCCCACTTACAAAATCTGTTCTATCTCCACTTTACCTGGGAAGTACATGCAACCTTTCCTTGAGCTCTCTTTGTTACCTAGACTCTCTGGGCATGTGCATTGTAGCATGGTTATCTTTTATTGAACAGCTAATATTCACTTATAACTGAGTACATACCATGTCTGTCTTTCTGGGTCTGGGTTACCTCACTTAGGATGATTTTTTTTTTCTAGTTCTATCTATCTGCCTGCAAATTTCATGATGCCATTGTCTGTAATAGCTGAATAATGATTGATTGTATAAATGTACCACAAATGTACCACATTTTCTATATCCATTCTTTGGTTGAGGGACATCTAGTTGTTTTCAGATTCTGGCTACTGTGAATAAAACAATAATGAACATGGTTGAGTAAGTATCTTTATGACAGGATGGGACATCCTTTGGATATATGCCCAAGAGTGGTATACCTAGGTCTTGTTTTAGCTGTCCCGGGTTGTTTGTTTCTTTGTTTTATTTTGTTTTCCATATGAGTTCAAGGTCTGTAAAGAATTGTATTAAAATTTTGATAGGGATAGGATTGAATTTGTAGATAGCTCTTGGTAGGATGACTATTTTTACTCTGTTAATCCTAGCAATCCATGAGCATGGAAGATATTTCTATTGTCACATATCCTCTTTAATTTTGCCATACGTGTCTTTCACCTGCTTGGTTAGAGTTATCCAAGATATTTAATTTTATACATTGCTATTGTGAAGGATATTATTTTCCTGATTTCTTTTCCAGTATGTTTGTCGTTTGGGCATAGGAGGGTTACTAATTTGGGGGGGAAGGGGGGTTAACCTTGTATCCAGCAACTTCACTTAATTGCTTATTAGCTGTAGTAGGTCCCTGGTAGAATTTTTTATGTCACTTTTATATAATATCATATGGCCTGCAATAACAATACTTTGATTTCTAATTTGTATCCCCTTGATCTTATTCAGTAGTCCTATTACTCCACCTAGAACTTCAATTACTATATTGAATAGATTTGGAGAGAGTAGACAGCCTTGCCCTATTCCTGATTTTAGTGGAATTATTTTGAGTTTCTCTCCATTTAATTTGATGTTGGCTATGGGCTTGCTTTAAATTGCCTTTATTCCATTTGGGTATGTTCCTTTTATCCCTAATCTCTCCAAGACTTTTATCATAAAGGGGTGCTATATTTTCTTAAAAGGCTTTTTTGGCCATCTAATCAGATGATCATGTTTTTTTTTTTTCTTTCAGTTTGTGTATATGTAGATTACATTGATGAATTTTCATGTCCAATCATCCCTATATCAATGTCAGCAAGCTTAGTAGATCGTGGTTCATGATCTTTTTTGTGGGTTCTTGGACTCAGTTTGCAAGTATTTTATTGAGTATATTTACATCTATGTTCAGGAAATAATTCAGTCTGTAATTTTCTTTCTTTGCTAAATATTTGTGTGGTTTAGATATCACTATGACTGTGAATTCATAAAAGGAATTTGGCAGTGTTCCTTCTGTTTCTATTTTGTGAAATAATGGAAGAGTATTGGTGTTCGCTTTTCTTCAAAAGTCTGTTGGAATTCTGCACGAAAACTGTTTCACCCTTGGCTCCTTTGGTTAACTTTTAATGATTGTGTCTACTTCCATGAGGATTATAGGTCTATTTAAATATTTCCTGATGTGGATTTAACTTTGGTAAGTGGTATCTTCTAAGGAAATTTCTTGTTTCTTTTAGATTTTCAAATTTGGTGGAGTACAGATTTTTAAAGTATAATATAAAGATTATTTGGATCTCCTCAGTATCTTTTCTAATGTTCCCTTTTTTGTTTTGATTTTGTTAATTTGGATATTTTCTCTCTGCCTTTTAGTTAGTTTGAATAAGAATTTGTTTACCATGTTAACTTTCTCAAAGAACCAGCTCTTTGTTTCATTGATTCTTTACATAGTTATCTTTGTTTGTATTTTTTTTTATTTGAATGCTCAATTTGATTATTTTCTGCAATCTATTCCTCTTGTGTGAGCTTGCTTCTTTTAGTTCTAGAGCTTTCAGGCATGCTGTTAAGTTGCTAGTATGAGATTTCTCCAATTTCTTTATGTAGGCACTTAGTTCCAGGAATTTTCCTCTTAGCACTGCTTTCATTATGTCCCTGAGTTTGGGTATGTTATGCATTCATTTTCATTGAATTCTAGGAAGTCTTCAATTTCTTTCTTTCTTTTTGCCTTGTAGTCAGTAGACAGTTGTTCAGTTTCCATGAGTCTGTAGGCTTTGTGTTGTTTCTGTTGTTGAAATCCAGCTTTAGCACATGGTGATCCAACAGGATGCAGGGGGTTATTTTAATTATCTTTTATTTTTTAAGACTTGCTTTGTGACTCTTAGGTCCATTTGATTCATAATGTCTGTTAGCTCTAGTGGTTTTTAGCTTTTGTCTGGACAACATGTCTATTGGTGAGAGTGGGTATTAAAGTCTACCACTGTCAATGTGTAAAGGTACATGTGTGATTTAAGCATTAGTAGTGTTTCTTTTACAATCATGGTTGCCCTTGTATTGGGGGCTTAGATGTTAAGAATTTTAAAAAATCATCTTGGTTGACTTTTCTTTTGATGAATCTGAAGTATCCTTCCCTATCATTTTTGGTTAACTTTGAATATAAGTCTGTTTTGTTAGATATTGGAATGGTCACATAAGCTTGTTTCAAAAGGCACATTTGCTTGGAAACTCTTATGCCAACCCTTTACTCTGAGGGTCTAATCTAATGTTTCTTTATGAACTTAAGGTTGTGTTTCTTGTATATGGATTCTTTCCCATATTTATTCATTACTCTGTGTCTTTTTATTGGGGTGTCAAGTCCATTGATACTGAGATATATCAATGACCAAAGATTGCTAATTCCTATTATTTTGGTGATAGTGCTGATGATAATGTGTGTGTGTGTGTGTGTGTGTGTGTGTGTGTGTGTGTGTGTGTGTGTGTGTGTTTCCCTTTTTTATGCTTTGCTGGCATAGTATTATTTATTGCCTGTATTTTTGTGGGTGTAATTCAACTTCTTGGGTTGGAGTTTTCCTTCTAGTAGCTTCTATAGGGCTGGATTTGTGAATATTGTTTAAATTTCACTTTATCATGGAATATCTTGTTTTCTCCATCTATGAAGATGGAACGTTTTGTTAGGTATAGTAGTCTAGACTAGCATCTGTGGTCCTTTGGACTCTGTAAGACATCTATCTATTCAGGCTCTTCTGACTTTTAGAATCTCCATTGAGAATTTGGATGTAATTCTAATAGCTCTGCCTACTATGTTACTTGCTCCTTCCCCTTGCAGCTTTTAAAAAACGAATTGATTAATAATTAACTACATCTCAAATGTCACCCCTCCTTGTTTCCTCTGGCTGAATTCTTCCCCCATTCTCCTTCCTCTTTGCCTCTGAGAGGGCATATCCCCCCACCCTGGTGTATCAAGTCTCTACAAGATTAGGCTCATTCTCTCCCACTGAACCCAGACATGGCAGCCCTCTGCTATATATGTGTTGGGGGCCTCGGACCAGCCTATGTATTCTCTTTGATTGGTAGTTCAGTCTCTGTGAGTTCCCAGGTATCTAGGTTAGTTGACACTGTTGGTCTTCCTGTGGGATTTTCATCTCCTTGAGGGCCTTTAAACCTTCCCATAAGACAACTAAAGAAGATCAAAGGAATACAAATTAAAAAAGAAGAAGTCAAAGCATCACTACTAGAAGATGATATGACAGTATACATAAGGGACCCCAAAAATTCTACCAGGGAACTTCTACAGTTGATAAACACTTTCAGCAAAGTGGCTGGATACAAAATTAACTCAAAGATATTAGTAGTCCTCTTCTACACTAGAGATAAACAGGATGAGAAGTTAGGGAAACAGTGTTTTTCACAATAGCCACAAATAACATAAAATACCTTGGTTTAACTCTAACCTAGCAAGTGAAAGATCTGAATGCCAAGAACTTCAAGTCCCTACAAAAAGAAAATGAGGAAAAATATCAGAAGATGGAAAAATCTCCCTTGTTTATGGATCAGTAGGATTAACATAATGAAAATGGCCATCTTACCAAAAGCAATCAACAGATTAAATGCAAACCCCTATTAAAATTCCAATACAATTCTTCATAGGTCTTAAAAACAATTCTCATGTTCATATAGAAAAACAAAAACTCAAGGTCGCTAAAGTGATCCTGAACAGTAAAAGAACTTCTGGTGGTATCATCATCTCTGACCTAAAGCTATACTACAGAACAATAGTAACAAAAACTGCATGGTATTGGCACAGAAACAGACAGGTAGATCAATGTAATTGAATAGTAGACACAGAAATAAAGCCACATACCTATGGACACTTGATTTTTGACAAAGAAGCCAAAACCATACAATAGAAGAGGGAAAGCATCTTCAACAAATTGTGCTGGCCCCTTGCAGCTTTTAATATTTTCTTTGTTTTGTATGTTTAATGTTTTGATTATTATGTGTCAAAAGGACTTTCTTTTCTGGTTCAATCTGTTTTGTCTCCTGTAAGCTTCTTGTACTTTCAGAAGCATGTCCTTCTTAAGGCTAGAAATTTTTTCTTCTATGATTTTGTTAAAAATATCATCTGGTCCTTTGAGTTGGGGATTATTCTCCTTTTTCTATTTCTGTTATTCTTGGGTTTGGCCTTTGCATAGAGTTTCAGATTTCATGGACGTTTTATGTCAGAAATTTTCAGCTAACATTTTCTTTGATGGATGTATCAATTCCTTCTATTGTTTCTTCAATGCCTGAGATTTTTCTCTTCCCTTTTGTGTTGTCTTTGTTATGCTTGTGCCTGTAATTCCTGTTTACCTACCTAGATTTTCCATCTCTAGGATTCCCTAAAATTGTGTTTTCTTTATTGCTTTTATTTCCATTTTCAGGTTTTGAATACATTTATTTATTTCCTTTACCAGTTTGTGTTTTCTTGGCTTTCATTAAGTGGTTTCTTTATTCCCTCCCATTGTTTGTTTGTGTTTTCCTGGATTTCTTTAAGGAATTTATTAATTTCCTCTTTAAGGATCTCTATCATCTTTATAAAGTTGGTTTGATGGTCTTTTTCTTGTGCTTTGGTTTTGTTGGAATATTCAGGTCATGCTGTAGTAGGATAGCTGAGCTCTGGTGGTGACATTTTGCCTTGGCTATTATTGACTGTGTTCTTGTTCTGGCTTCCAGGCATCTAGCTTTGGGGTAATTATAGGTCTAGGTTTTTCTTTGTTGGATAGGTATTTTGTTTCTTGGGTTCTGTTTCCTGTCTGTTCTTCTGGCCCAATGGCCGGTGGGTAAGTAGAGTGTCTCCACCAGAGATGGGAGCTGTAGTTCTGATGGCTGGCATGGCCTCTAGTCTATTGAAGTGTTCTTGGGTTCTGGCTGTTGATAGGGCAAGGAGCTTCCACTGGAGGTATGGGCTGGGATATGGTAATGAGGACAGGAGGGGATAGGTTGCTCAGGTGATGAGGGAGTGTTGCTGGTACACAGGTGGGATTAGTTTAACGGGAGTTCTGGGTGCTGTTGTGCCCCCAGGTAGAGCAGAAGACTTCTACCAAATGTATGGGCCAAGATATTGTTAGAAGAATAGGAGGGGCTGTTGTGGGTAGACTTGGTGGGTTCTGGAGGAGTGTTGGTGGTTCACAGGCAGGGGCCTTACATGGAGATCTGGGTGGAGGAGCTCAAGCTTTTTGTTTGTTCGTTTTATTAATAAAGTAAAACAAACAAACAAAAACAAAAAAAAAACCAGTGTGTATACACTGAGTTGATGCTATAATTCAAGGCTTAGACAGCAAGGTGACTCTGATTCCAGCCCTACAACACAGGAGAAAGCCTTGTGTAAGTCATAAAGGTCTTACTGGCATGTGTGTCTAGCCAGGCATCCTCATCCTTGTCTATTGACCATTGTTTAAACATTGTTATGCAATCTGCTGTCCTGGGTACTAGAAATTATAACAGGGAACATTTATAACAGCATTATGACACTGGGATAAGAAAAAGTAGGGTGTTCTTTTTTCATATGTAAAAATGTTAATGGTTGGTTTCATGAAGCAGAGAATGGAACAGCTATTATTGGAAGGACCAGGCAGCGAAAAGGATGGTAGTGGGTACAGAGATGTAGTGAGCAGAACTCCTATTGTTCTAGAATTCCCTATGGAACCTGTGGAACCTCAATCAACAACTATTGTTAATTATAATAATATAATATAATTGATATATAACCAACTATGTATTTCAAAATAGCTACTAGAGAGGACTTTGGTATCGCAAACACAAGAAATGTCAAATACTTGAAGTGATGGCTCTACTAACAACCTTAATTTGATTGTAGAACTATACATATGTATGGGTAATATACACATTATTATGGTATAAATATAAACAATTACTATACTGATTAAAAATTTTCAATGGACTTTTAAAATGATAGTGAGAAGAGATAAAGAATAATAGATGAAAGAAAAGAAGCTCTTGAACAAGGGAAAGACCATCAAACTGACATTTGTTCTCAAAAACAGAACATACTACAATGAACAAGTCAGCCAGAAAAGCAAGCACTGTGTCACTCTGGCAAGAATGTTCCCATAGAATACTTACATTATTGCCTGCCCAGAACGGAAATCACAGTGACTGACTGACAGAACTCACCTGACTTCCACCGTACCATGACTCAAGATACAGCAGGTTTTAGCCATTACAAAATGTCAGCTCAGCCTGGGTCTCAAAAGAAAATTTGCAAATCCACACTTGCCCATGTGTTCCTGTCCCAATTTACTTCCCTCCTTACTTTCTTATACCAGAGACTCAACTGTGACTGGAAATTTTAACAACTTCTCTCAGAGATTTAAGCTAGTTTACTATATATAACTTAAATGCAAGTTTTTTCAAGATAGCATATCCAGAAATTAAAGATGGCTAGTAAACACCCCTTTGCTGAAGGCACATTTTGCCCATGTAGGCATAATAGGAAGATTTAGAAAGAAAACTTACCTTGATATTGAATATAATGTCATGACTGAGAACTAAGGAAAAATGATTTCTCAACTCTCCAACTAGCACTTGATTGCTTATGATGGTGAATGAACAGGTGGGGGTATTCTCAGCTCTCCCATAAATATATGTCAAGTTTGTTGTGAACTTCAATTTGTCTTTGTTCTTTTTTCAATTCAAAATGTCTATCCTCTACAGATTTATTAGCCCCTCTTTTATAATTTATTAAGTATATTGACATATCTTAAGCATTTTCCTTAAGAGTTAAAAATGTCTCTAGAACCACAGTACATATCAGTCCAATAAAAAAGTAAAAGACATTCTTTTTTAAAATTTTTTTTCTATTCAACATTTTCTTTATTTACATTTCAAATGTTATCCCCTTTCCCAATTTTCCCCTCAAAGCCCTCCTATCCCATTCCTTCCCCCTGCTTCTATGAGGGTGTGCCCCCACCTATCTACCAACTCCTGCCTCCCCACCCTCACATTCCCCTACACTGGGACATTGAGCCTTCACTGGACCAAGGGCCTCTTCTCTCACTGATGCCTGACAAGTCCATCCTCTGCTACATATGGGGCTGGAGCCATGGGTCCCTCCACGTGTACCCCTTGGTTGGTGGTTTAGTTCCTGGGAGTTGCTTGATATTGTTGCTCTTCCTATGGGTTTGCAAACCCCTTCAGCTCTTTCAGCTCCTTCAGTCCTTTCTCTGACTCCTCCATTGGGGAACCCACACTCAGACCAATGGTTGGCTGCCAACATCTGTCTCTATATAAGTCAGGCTCTGGCATAGCCTCTCAGGAGACAGCTATATCAGGCTCCTGTCAGCATGCACTTCTTGGCATCCACAATAGTGTCTGGGTTTGGTGTCTGCAGATGGGATGGATCCCTAGGTGGGGCAGTCTCTGGATGGCCTTTCCTTCAGTCTCTGCCCCACACTTTGTCTCCATACTTGCTCCTGTGAGTATTTTGTTCCCCCTTCTAAGGAGGACCAAAGCACCCACACTTTGGTCTTCCTTCTTCTTGAGCTTCATGTGTTCTGCAAATTTTATCTTGGGTCTTCTGAGCTTTGGGCTAATATCCACTTAGGTATATGAGGATGTGAAATAGGAAGGCCTGATGTATTGATAAAGGAGAAGGAATGTCTGTGGCAAGATGGGACAGAGTCTTAATGGAAGCTGACCTTCAGTCTCCTGCAAAGTCCAGCTGGGTAGACTGCATCATTTTAATCTGGAACAAAGTGAGCACTACCTCTCAACAACCTAGAAATGGAGGGGTTGGTTGGGCACACTGGCCTTCAGTTTTATGTCAACTAGTACAGAACATTTCTTAATATAAAATTCCTAGTTGTTCCCATCAGCCAATTAGGAAAAAATGGTTTGTGTTTTGTTGTTGTTGTTTTTGTTGTTCTTGTTCTTGTTAAAAAATTTGCTTTGTTGGCCTAAGAGTTTGTATCTGGTTAATTCTTGGTCTGATTAATTCAGGACCTCTCTATTTCTATGTTCACTATCTTTATGTAACCTTTTATCAAAGTGGTTTATAGTTTTTCTTTCCACCATTTGATTACAGCTTAAAGATAAAGTCTGGCACCTTCCTCCTACAGCATAATGTCTGGGGAGAGTGACCTTGGAGAGATTCCCTTAAAGAGGTTTGATGGACTCTCAAGAAGCTGCTCATGTAAAAATATTTGCCTTCCATATATTATTATGATCTTTGATGCATTTCTTTAAACCAATTGCAAGTCCAGTGACATCTGGTAATTTGTTGTTGTGATCGTAAGAGCCATCTGAGGAAAAGTTGTTCCTATACCAGGGAATAGAAGTTGATACATCAGCAGTTGCTTCTCGTCTAGCTTCCTAATAACCAAAGAAGTCTGCTTAAGACTCCTCTCTTCTATTGTTGCAAACTGAAACAGGACTATGGGCAGAGAGAGGAGCACGATACATGGGAACCCCAGGAGAGACTTTCATGGCAGCAAGGACTAAAGCCTTATTGCCAGGCATACCCTGAGCTGTCAAGTTGCAGCCTGGAATGTTTACAGCTATGTTTTAACACCCTCACAATGAGACTCTGCAATCGAAAGGCTGCCAGACCTTTAACTATAGTGACGCCACTATAATATTTATAAGTACCTTATACTCTTTCCAAACACATGTGCTCATTACTTATGTCTCTGCTTCTGCCTCACTTCTGGAGAAAACTCTCTGTATAAACAAAACACATTGCTCTGCTTATACTTCTAAACTCAATTGTTCTCCATCTCCATCTGTCAGAAGAAAGCCAGCCCCAGGGCTCAGTGACAAAGCCTGTCCCTCTATACGCTATCCAGTAGCAGATAGGTTGCCCCTACTCTCTTCACTGTCAATACTGGTCAGTGAGCATATCTTTTAGTGTTTGCTTCTAATTCTTTCTTTTAATTAGAGATGTGAGGGAACACTAGCCAGCAGGTTGAAGACAAGCCATAAACCCAGTGACTCTGACAGATTCCGACCATCAGGAGGGTTTTAAGTAAATGGGGCCAGGCACATATCATCGGTGAAAGGCCACTCAAACTGCTGACAGCTTATCTGGTTCAACATAAATAGGATTCCAGGGAAACTGATTGCTTAATACTGATGAGGAATGACAAGGATTTCTTAGCCCTTCTGTGCAAAACTCATGACAATTGTATGTCTGCACTGAACTCTAGCTGAGATGCAAAGATGCTGATCAATGGACATAGCTATGGCCTGAAGGTGAGGAGACTATCCTCATGGTGACTTGGGTCACTCAGTATCCATCTTCTGGACAGAATGCAGAGGGGAAAAAGGGACTTCAAATTTTTTCCAGGCCGGCCAAGTTCAGCTAGGTGCCCAACCTTCAGAATGTGGTGTAGACTTGTACAGCATGGTCTAAGACAATGGAAAGTGAAGACTTTAGGAGCAATTTCATTTCTAGATTCTAAACTCTTAAAGTCGGTGGAGAGCTGTACCACTGAGTCAACTTAACAAGCCTCCCTGCACTCCAGAGACATAGCTGGGTGTTAATAAGGCTAGCTCTGAGACAAAGTTCTGAATACACACATACCATATGGGCACACAGCAAGATGGCACACATCATGTCACAAGCACACCCACTCACATCATCTCTTAGATGTCAGATGGTAAATCCCAATGCCAATGGATCTCATGATAAGTCCCAACCCTATGGAGCATATAAGAACACAGAGTAATAATCTTGTTCAACAAACATTCTCCAAGGGTACTTTCGTTAGAGTTTCTGCTGCTGTAGTAAAACACCATGACAAAAAGCAACTCAGGAGGAAAGCATTTATATCTTACAGGCAAATACTCCATCGTGGAGGGAAGCCAAGGCAGGAATATGGAAGCAGGAACTAAAATGAAAACTGATGGTTACTGGTTTGTTCCTCATGACTTTCTCAGCTTGCTTACTTATATGCTCTAAAATTATTTGCACAAGAGTGGCACTACCCACAGTGGGAAAGGCCCTCATGTATCAATCACTAATTGAAAAACAGTGTCCCACAGACATGTCCAGGGATTAATCTCAGCTTCTTAATTGTGTCTCTTTCTTCTCAGGTATCTATGGTTTGTGTCAAGTTGGCAAAACTAACAATACACAGGTTAAGATATTCAGGAAACTTGTATGCAGGAAAGTAGTTCCCTAAAATTCTATCTCTAATGGAAAACAGATTACAGTCATAACTTTGCATCTGATGTTACTGACAGGAAGTGAGATCTTGGGTATCATAAGTAAAGAAACAACATAGGGCACATTTTCCGTAAAGTCAAACAGTGCAGCTTTGAGAACTAGCCAGAAAGCAAACTTCTCACAGCATGGTTCTCAGTCACCAGCAGCCTCTGACAGTGTATACTGTAGGCAAGAAATATGTCCTGTGCCCTTCGAATCAAGGAAAGAAAGTCATTGGTGATGATTTAGGGATGATGAGACCAGTAACTTTAGAAGCACATCCATGGGCTCAGTTTTGAGTACAAGTTATCAGCTGGAAGATTGTCATACAACAGTGTCAGGCACTAAACTTCACTGAGTCTTCTTGATAAGTATCTGCTCTGTGTGACTGTTTCATCTAAGCAAACTTCTTTAATATTAAACTAAGCTAGTTATTATTTTGTAGCAATTACCAGGATTGGTATATACAGGCTCTCAGTGAGAACAAAATGTGCCTTTGTCATTTCTAAGGTATTCATGATTCATAGATGTCCTTCTGAGGTGCCTAAGAAAACTCAATGTGGAGAGAAGACTTACGAGGATGTTTGGTCCCAAGATCATGCCAGAGAATCACATGCATGCAAGGAACACGAATTTCCTCTAGGTACTTGAGCAAAGTTGTTAAGCCAGCTCCATCTTTCTGGAACTGCTTTAGACCTCAGTCAGGGAAGTATGAACATCAACATATTTTGATTGACACCTTCAGAGAAAGCTATGTGGGGCCCATGGATATGTGCCTACCCATTGCTGCTAGTGGGTGTTTGTGGGAACAAAGACCTTGCTACAGACATGGGCTGTGTTTGCACTCTACCTGTCTTCAAAAATCCTCCCCATAGTCTCCCCAAAGTCTAACTGAAGCCATTTTACAGACTATATTTGAGGGACTAACTACAAGCAGATCTTGAAAATGGAAAGCTAGTGGTATAATTTTACAGAAATACTTGGCAACCCATGAAGCATAACACTAATCACAAATTTTATGTTAAAACTATTTTTCTCTGCAATCCATCAGAATTTTCTATGGCAGAAACAATTGTAGGATTAAAGATTCAAAGCTAGCAATGTAAAACAATATATTAAGAAGTCCTTTTTGAGAGAAAGGCAACATCAGAAAGGAATCACCATTTTCCAGTTTAACACGTTTGCAGTAAAGGACAGATAGATGAGAGAAAGAGGAGTCCCAATCTATATATGAAGAAAACTTTCCCAGAACTTTCCCCGGCAAAGCCGCACATTTCATAATGTGTTCAGGGACTCTGCATTCAGCTAAATGAGATGATAAATACCTGTCTCTGGGGCTGAAACACCATCTCCCCAGGGCAAAGGAGAATCACATAGTAAAGAAAATGTTAGGAGAAATTCTGTCTGCTTTAAATGCTTTGGTAATCCAATCCAAACACAGAACACAAAACTGTACCTGAGCTAAAGAAGTAATTGAAGCAGTGACCTGATTCCACTGGAGCTGGTGAAAAATCTTGACAAATACGTAGTCAGCTTTCTACGGCTATGACAAAACTCCTAAGAACTAAATATAAATGGCAAAGGGATTGTTTGAATTTTATTTAGGTTTCGACTCATGGTTACTTGGCCAATTTCTTTTGGGCCTGCTATTTGGCAGTCCCTTGTGATGGGAGCACTTAGTAGATAGAGACACTCACCTCACCTTTGGGAGCCAGGCGATAAGAACAAGAAAAAGGCCAGAGAGCCAGTACCTCCTTTCAAAAGAATAAGCACAATGACCTGACTTCCTTTCACTGGGCCTCACATCATAAAGATCCTATACCATCCAATAATAATACCCTTAGGTCAATCCTTTAACACATTGTCCTCTGGGAATCATTCCATACCTCACTTTCTTCTGGTACCACAAATAGCATGCATGTTTCTTCCTCTAGTATCAAGCCTTCACATCCAGATGCTGATTCACCTCATCTGCAGCACACTCTTGACCCTCAGTTTGTTCCACAGAAGTATGGTAGCACGGGATGCATACCTCACCTGCAAACATATTCTCTACTTTTAGCTTGTTCCATGGGACTATGATAGCATAGGCTGTCAGAGCAGGTGGCAACAGCTGGGTAACTCCTGAGAAAGAAACTTTTCTTCTAAGGTCCCCTAACCTGAAATCATTCTCTGGAGAACTATACAATGTCCCCTGAGGGAAAGTAAACAGTTCCAATACAAAGGATTGGATGTCTATTAGGATGCAAATGTAAACTCTCAATGCTCCAACCCTCCCTTTAAAAATATGGTGCCTCTCATAGACTATTTGTTTCATTAAAGCACCCTCCCTGATCCAATAGCACATTCAGTTCAAAAATCACATTTCAGTTCTGAGAGTAAACTAAAATTAAAATTGATGTAAACCTCACACAAAATGCGTCTCCCTCCCAGAAGCTATCATTTTGAAAATGGAAAGGAATTATAGTCTGTGTTAATTTACTTCCTGGAGCTACAACAAGATGAAACAAAACATCATGTGTTATCATGAACTTAAAATGAGAAATTGTTTATTTGGCTCACAGGTTTAGAGGCTTCAGTCCATGGCCAACTGACTATGAGGGAGTATGGGATAAATTAAAGCAGCTGACCTCACTGACAGAGAGAAGGAACTGGTAGAAGTTGAGATTCCATTGTCTTTTCCGAGACACAACCTCAATGATCTAAAGACTGTCCACTGAGCTCCTTGAAGTTTCTGTCATCCTCCCAACAACACTACCCTGGTGGCCATGACTTTAACACATGTGCCCTGGGGAACATTCAGCATATAAATTATACCACAGTGATTCTTTAGTACTTATAGTTTCCAGAACTCCATGAGGATACCAAACAACACAGACACTCAAGTCCCTAGTACAAATGGTATTTCTAGATGACTTAAAAAACTATTGCAATGTAATAATTAGTATACTATGCTGTTTAAGAAATAATTGATATACTTTATTGTTTAGGGATATCATATGTTAACATTCCTTCTAGGCTCCGCCCCACAGTTACCTGGCAACAACCAAGTAGGTCTGGCTTACTATAAAAGGGGCTGTTTGCCCCTCCTCTCTCTTACTCCTTTATTCTCTCTGACCCCCATTCTCCCTCTCTCCCCATCCTCCACCCCCTCTCTCTCCACTTGTTCCTGGACAGCCTCTCCTCCTTTCTCTCTCTCTCTCTTTCTTTCTCTCTCTCTCTCTCTCTCTCTCTCTCTCTCTCTCTCTCTCTCTCTCTAAAACATAGCATCATCTGTACATGCTGAGCAAGACATAAGTTTTTAAAATGCTTTTATATATGATGGGCTGAACCTTGGGAATAGAGCCCGTGTCTAGGAGGGCCAAGACTACTTAGAAATTTGAGTATCTCCTTCAAGCCTGACTCAGACTTATTCTTCTAACCAACAACAGAACTAAGAGTGAGTGGTATGTGACTGCATAAGAAACAGCCTGAAAACAACTCTCTTAAACAAATAAACAACTCAGTGTTTGAACATTATTTGCCTAATCTCTGACACCATTAATCACATTCAAAGTTTTTCTTTAAAAGACTGCAGTGGAGGAGTGAAAACTGGGGGAAGGGAAGGGAAGGAAAACAAACCTGGAGCCAGTGAGATCTGGGACACATAGAAGATGGAAATCTACCTCACCTGCCAAAAAGAGCCTCAGGAAGCTAGCCAGAAGAATCAAGGATGTCATGGGGCAGCCATGATGAGAGTCAAAGCAGGAAGGAATAAGCATTCAGAATTCAGACAGAAAACTTGTAAAGCATATTGAAGGAAAGTACCTCCCTACCTGTACATTTGTGACTACTCTTTAAGGAAATGGAAAAAAATAGAAATCACCTATTTGAGTTGGCCAAATGTGTTCATCACAAAGAGATGCGAATATAGACTTCCTGGATACTATCATAAGATATGAGGCATAAAATTATATATAATATATTTACCTATATTTTAAATAGATATAAAATAATATATAGGATAGAAAAATCCAAAGCTGGACCTGGTTGTGTGCATCAGTCTGCATCCCACAGTATCTCTTCCAACCTGAACTGCACACTGTAGGAAGCAGCAGAGCACAGCACTGCCATCTTCAGCACAGCACAGCTGTGTGCTGCTGGTCACAGAACAAAAGTCAACAAGAACAGAAACTTTCTACCCGCTTCTCCTGATCTTTCCTTTTCCCAGCTCCAGATGCCCTGCTAGATCTTAAACAACTTCATCATCATCATTTCACATTCACAAATAAAATGTTCTGCTTTCAAAGAAATTTAAGTGGAAGACTAAGGGGCCGCACTAAAGCCATCTTCCACCTTGTAGTATATTGAAGGCAGGCTGGGTATCATTGTGTATCCTGCTCATGACATGGAACAGTCATGATTTATAGCAGTTAGGGAAGGAATGGCATGTTTTCTTTCAATTTATTTGTTATTTTTAATGTTTTCATTGAAACAGAATTATACCCCTTCCCTCTCCTTCCAAGCCCTCCCAGTCACTCTGTCTCAAATCCTTCTCATCCCTACTCTTGAGATGTTAAGGGGTTTTGTTTATTTGTTTATTTGTTTTGGGGTTTCTATTATATTGGTTACATATATATGCAGTGTGTGCACAAATATGTGCTAAATTTATTTTTGGTATTTGTGCGCATATGGTTCCAAGGCTGGCTACTGTGCATTAGACAACCAAAAAAGGGGCTATCCTCGGAAAAGGCTAGTTCTTTGTTTTCCAGCATTCAAAAACTGCCTGTACCTCTCTGTGTAGGGGTAGGACTACAACATTTCCCTTTATGTTAATATCTCCATTGATAATGATATTGTTTCAGTTTTGTTTTATGGGTTTTTTTCTTAGGAACTCTTCTGATTACTTTCTGGCTAGGAATTCTCTTAATGGGTGTCAGAAGAATACCATGAAGATGATCAAAGCCAATTGGCCCACTGCATGTCTGATATAACAAATAGATCTTCACTCTAAGAGTGAACTTTAGCCAATTTGTGGATATCCTCATCTTACCCAAAGATGAGTCTACTGGGTCAAAATATTTCCAAGGTTCTAACCCACTATTAAGCAAGAGGACAAAGAGGCAACAATTTAAAGAGTGTAGTATTACTCAAATACTTAATGTAGATGCTTAGCTTGGCTCCTAAGAATTAATCCAGTCTCAAGTAGGTTGCCTGCTTTGTGAATTTGATATTCTTTTCACTGTGGGCAAGAGCAACTGAGATTCATCCTCAATTTTACCCTCTTGCTCACTCGAACTCTACCTTGTGTATTTTCCTAGAAATACTTACAAGTTGACACCATAAAAAAGAAACAAGACAAGGTGAAGATAATGCAAGGTCAAGACTATTTTTAAATAATTAATCTGGTTAAGGATATCCATCTTCCATTGCTGAGAGCATTTCCTGCTCTAGCATATTTATTAAACTCAGTAGGGTGGGGATTATAACTTTGTTCTAATATAAATTGAATTATTTCCCATAATGTTCCAGTGTGACTTGTCTATGGAAAACCATATTGAAATTCTCACTACATTGTCTTTATCCTGGCCAAGGTCATGAACCCAGAAGTACAGACATATCACATATGCTCTTATCAAAAGACAACTATCTATTCCAGAAAAGTCTATGTTTTCCGACGGGTCTTTGATGTAAATTAAATGTAAACTCAAAGGAACCCAGCTGCTGGGGTACTGCACAGATGCCCAAAGGGCCATCAATTCTTATAAGATATTACTTTCAGTCTCTGGGATATGCACTGAAGCTCCTTGTTTCTGCCAATTCCACAAAAGTTAACAGCAACTACTAGATAACCCAGCTCTTGGTGAGTACAAATTGAGCTAAGAGAGATACTTTCAGTATTGCACATGGAAAAACTCAGCTGTCAAGTGTAGCTAAAGTTTCAAGATCAAGTTAAGCAAAAGATAAAAAGAGAAATAAACAGAAAAGGTGAGAAAGATGTGGAGGAAATAACAGGAATGGGTGACTAATGACTGAGTAAGTATTTGTTCACTGTCTTCACTGTGGACAGAAAATTCATCTAGAAGTGTATATAGGAAGATGGACTTATTTGAATTTTGTAGGCAATCACAAATTTTAAATGTAGCTTTAACTGCAGCAAAATACATTACAAAAGATAGAACATTTGATTACATACATACATACATACATACATTTTCAGCTAGGACTTCTTATCTCAGTTCTGGGAGTCAAGGAGGAATTCCTGAACAATATCTGATTGTAGTTTCAAACTACTACAATTATTATCTTAACAAGTTACTCTATCTTTAGCACCTCCAGTTTGGCTTCTAGGTCCTTTTGATACAACCCCAGGACACTCTCAAAGTATTCAAGATTAGTCTTATCTTAAACATTTCCTGCTCTCAAACTGGAACTAGCCTGTTCACAAAACAACTTGAGATGGTTTCCCTAAGCAGTGACAGCTATAGGTCACAGTCTAGAGGATAGAGAGTCAGAGCTCAATGCTATTAAAATGACAAAAGGAATCTCAGATCTTATCAGTGATACTTAATTTCCAAAGCTATAAACAGTTACATTAACGGTGAACACCATGTGTAACAACACAAAGTAACAGGATGGGACTACATAGACCAACTATACTGGCTGAAGATTATCCAGATTTTTTTGGGCCATCCCTCATATTGAGAAGAAAATGTTATCATTTGCTTTAAGATGCCTATTGGTGAAAGGACTAAGTTAAATATGGAAATGAAGGTAAAACAGCTGACCCTTCATATGTGACTGAATGCATCATATATTGTTGAAATTAACGGTCATTACAAGACTACAAGAATAAAGGTCAGTGGCTGGGCTGGAGCTCACTTGATAGAGTGCTTAACTAGCAGTCATTAGGTCCTGAGTTATTTCCCCAGGAATACAAACAACATGGTTACCCTGCCCAGCTCCTTGCAGTGGCCCAAGCACACGCCCGGCAGTGGCTTCGGCACACTTCTTTACACTTGCCCCAGCACTCCATCTTGCAGTGGGTGCAGCACATCATCAAACTCCCGACACTCTTATTCCTCAGGTGCTGAGTAAAACTTTCACTGTCCGACTTCACCTCCCAGCTCCAAGTTTCTGCATGTCTCTTTAGGAATCTCTCAATTTAATATTCCAATTTCATTTTAAAGAACTATCTGGCAAGGAAAAGTTTTCTTTTCAAAAGTTTTATTTTCTCAGTACACAAATCTCTTGATGTCTGGTATAAAAGTTTTGTTTTGTTTTGTTTAAAACTAAGTGAGAAGATCATCGCTTCCCTTGTTCGCCTAAAGGTAATGTTCTAACTAAATAGTGAACTTTTGATTTTGAGAGTTAAACAAGACAATTTCCATATAAAACCCACGAGAAAGTACCCATTGTATTCATGTTCTGAAAACTGTCCATTAATGCATCATCAATTCCAAATGATGGAAATATTTTGATTATTTCTTCACATTTTGCAATATTATAAAATACCTATTAAGGAGGTAATCTAGACATATCTAAAATGCCATAATAGTTGTAAGTTCCAGATTATATGGTTTAGCTGTGATTTCAGAGAAAGCTACTTATTCTGGCTGTGCATCAGTTTTCTCCGCTACAAACTGATTATGACAAGTTTCTATTTCAAAACAATGTAGTAAAGATTAAACAAGACAACAGGAGGAGGGTATTAGAACACTGACCGTGGGACTGCTTATCATCTCCAAGGCCAGGATCCAACAGTTTACACAGAGTACATAACAGAACAACGTTAGCATGCAGAGGTCATACAACAAAGACTGGTGAGCCCAGAGTAATATGAAACAAGCCAGGAATACCCTGAGTTGCCAAAACTGGAGAGAGTTCCTGGCCACAGAGTGGAGACCTGAGCAGAGGTCAACCTTGTTAAGGCCAGGAAGCTATGATCTGACAGGGATTCCGTAGGCTAGCATTAGCAAAACTGGAGAAGAAAGATAATTCCTAGACATCTAAATCACTCTTATGGCTCAGCAAGTGACAAGTGAAAGAGAGTTTAGCTCTCAGTTTGGCAGCAACATCTATTCTACTTATGGCCTCAGCTCCTCAGAGGGGACCAAAGAAACGGACACCCAGCACAGTAGAGTGAAGCAGTACCCTGAGGGCCAAACTATGCTGCATTCCAGAAAAACAAACAAACAAACAAACAAAACATGTATATTTGTAGAATTTAAAATAACTGTTAAGCAACACGGGTGAGATTTGTGATCCCCACAATCTGCTCAGAAATTCTCATGTTTACAAAGAAGGAGGGATACAATCCAGAAAAAGAAAACAAGTACTAAAGCTGACCCAGAATCGACAAATGGGACCTCATGAAATTGCAAAGCTTCTGTAAGGCAAAGACACTGTCGATAGGACAAAAAGGCAACCAACAGATTGGGAAAAAATCTTTACCAATCCTTACGTCTGATAGAGGGCTAATATCCAATATATACAAAGAACTCAAAAAGTTAAACTCTAGACAACTAAATAACCCTATCAAAAAATGGGGAACAGACTAAACAGAGAATTCTCAACTGAGGAAACTTGAAGGGCTGAGAAGCACCTAAAGAAATGTTCAACATCCTTAGTCATCAGGGAAATGCAAATCAAAACAAGCCTGAGTTTCCACCTTACACCAGTCAGAATGGCTAAGATCAAAAATTCAGAAGACAGCAGATGCTGGCGAGAATGTGGAGAAAGAGGAACACGCCTCCATTGCTGGTGGGATTGCAAGCTGGTACAACCGAAATCAGTTTGGTGGACCCTCAGAAAAATGGACATAATACTACCTGAGGACTCAGCTATACCACTCCTGGCCATTTACCCAGAAGATGCTCCAACATGTAATAAAGACACATGCTCTACTATGTTCATAGCAGCCATATTTATAATAGTCAGAAGCTGGAAACAACTCCAATATCCCTCAACAGAGGAATGGATACAGAAAATGTGGTACATTTACACAATGGAATACTACTCAGCTATTAAAAACAATGACTTCATGAAATTTGCAGGCAAATGGATGGAACTTGAAAATATCATCCTGAGTGAGGTAACTCAGTCACAAAAGAACAAACAAGGTATGTACTCACTGATAAGTGGATATTAGCCCAAAAGTTCGGAACACCCATGATTAATTCACAGCAACTGTTGGACTGAGTGTGGGGTCCCAGATAGAGTTGGAGAAGGGACTGAAGGAGCTGAGGGAGTTTGCAGCCCCTTGGGGCGGGAGCAACAGTGTCAACTGGTCAGGCCCCTGGTGCTCCAAGAGACTGGACCACCAACCAAAGAATGCATATGGAGGGACCCATAGTGCTGGCCACATACGTGGCAGAGGAGGGCCTTGTTGGGAGGAGAGGTCCTTGGGTCTGAGGGTGTTTGATGCCCCAGTGTAGGGGAATGCCAGGGAGGGAAGACAGGAGTGGGTGTGTGTGTGGGTGGCGGAACACCCTCATAGAAGCAAGGGGAAGAGGAATGGGATAGAGGGTTTCCAAAGGGGAGACTTGGAAAGGGGAAAACATTTGAAATGTAAATAAAGTATCAAAAAAAAAAGTAACTAGCAGAGCCACAGCAGATGTGAAGAACTTGAGCACAGTTGTCTACGCATTTCAAAGAAAAGGGAAGTTGACAGAGAACATATGCAGGTAAACCACAAATTTCCAGACATAATGAAAAGTATAATAGATATATACAAATACGATATATATATATACAATAGATATATAAAAATATATTATATGTGTATATATAATGAAAACTATAATATATATATACAAATATAAATGTACATACAGAACTCAAAAGAACATAAATACCAGGAAGCAAATATATTTTTCTTTATGAAGAAACTATAGAAATGCCTAGCATCATCAAATTGCTCAAAACAATGAAAAAGAAAAAAATCTTTAAAGTAGGAAAAAAATTCCAAAGGAAATGTTTCATAGAGAACTAAGTTGAGTCTTACAGACAAATTTCATCTGCAAACACTGTAGGCAAGGTGACAGTGACTAACAGTCTAACAAGCATTGTCAACATAAAACTCTATCTATATTCAGAAGAAAATTGAAGATGAAGATGAAAGTAACAAATTCCTCAGTATAAGAAAGGGAGGGAGGGAAGGAGGAGGGAGGAGGAGGAGAAGGAGGGGAGAGAGAGAGAGAGAGAGAGAGAGAGAGAGAGAGAGAGAGAGAGAGAGAGAGAGAGAGAGAGGAGTTTCTGGGCAGTCAGTTCATCAAGAGAACATTATGGTCCTAAATGCTTATAGACCTGGGTAAAGAACTTCAAAAATTCACAAAGTAATCTAGTGCGGATACCAGGGAGATGGCTCAGTAGATTAAAAATCTTAATCTTCAAGCATGAGAACACGAGTTCAAATCCCCAGAGCCCATGTCAAACCCAGACATTGGTTGCTAGGTCCTATAACCTCAGCACTGTAGAATAGAGACAAATGAATCCCAGGAGCTCACTGGCTTGCCAGCTTAGCTAAGATGGTGTGTTTCCATCTCCCTGTGTGTTTTCATCTCTCTATGTGTTTTTGTTTTCTTGCAATAAGGTGGAGATCAATAGAGAAAGACACCTGATTTTCTGCTCTGATCTCTGTGTGCGTGTGCATGGATACATACTCTGTACCTATACATTTATATACATGCATTATACACAGGCACAACACATAATACACTATAGAACACAAAACTAATGTGACTGTAAAATTACCCATGGAAAACTATCTAGTAAGTTGAATTTAACACATTAAATTTTTTTCATTATAAGAACTACTGGAAACAAGTCACAGACTGGAAGAAACTACTTACAACACATGAGTCTCTTAAATGACTGGTATTCACGCTATATGAAGAACTATAGAACCTCAAAAATAGGTAAAGAAACAACTTATTAAAATGGAAAAGAAGTAAAGTACTAAGCACTATCAATCAATCCACTGAAGACAGGGGTTGTAAAAAAGCACAGATTGCTGAGTAACTGTGGCCATCTAAAAAGGCTAATTTGTGATCTTATTGACACTACATTCTGGAAAGGAATCTCTAGCCATTCCAAAAACAGATCAGTGTTTCCCAGTTGTTTGGTTTGTGCTGAAAAGTGAAATGAAAGGCTGTGTTCAGATAGCATTTTCTGTGGAAGGACATAGTGGTGGCTTGGTAGCTGCACCAACTAATAAAACCATAGATATTTCCAGCATAGAAAGAACATTCACATATACAATTTCAAAACAGAATGTGTTGTCTCCAGAACCCAAATATGCCCACTAAATATTATGTTTCTTTCTTGATGGTCAGTAGAGCTAAGGGCAACAACTTATCCTTCACCCGAGAAGAAATTTCTCTAACGCCCTCATCACTGGACTCCTAAGAACTTCGCTGATGTAGTCACTGACAACCCTTGAATTTTAGCTAGATTTATATCCCGCTCTCTGATGTATGTATTTGTTACCAATGAGTCTAAAGTGATTGCTTGCTGTCTCCAGCTCCCCTGGTCCAATCAACACAATGTAATCAATATAATGCACACAATGTGATATTTTGTGGAAGAGACAGATAGATGGTCAAGATCCCTTCTCACTGTATGATGACATAGTGCTGAGTAGTTATTATATCATTGAGCTAAAACTGTAAAGATATACTGCTGGCTTTGCCAACTGAAAGTAAATAGCTTATGCTGGTCCATAATGTACAGATACTAACAAAAATAATTTTCGAGATCAATAGTTGCGTACCATATACCAGGATATAGCAACTGGGAGCCACTACATGATTAAGTTCTTGGCAGTTTACTTTCTTTCTCCATGATCTATCTGTTGTCTGCACTGGCCAGATAAGAGAGTTAAAGGGAGATATGGTAGGAACCAAGACCCATGCATCTTTCATGTCCTTAATAGTGGCACTAATTTTGGCAATCCCCTCCTGAGATGCAATACTATTTTTAATTCACTATTTTCTTTGGCAGAGGCAACTCTAAAGGCTTCTATTTAGCCTTTCCAACCATAATAACCCTCACTTTACAGGTCAGGGAAACAATGTAAGAAATCTGCCAACTTCTAAGTATATCCATCCCAATTATACATTCTGAAACTGGAGAAATAACTACAGGATGAATTTTGGGATACACTGGATCTACTGTGAGTCACGCTTCTGCCCAAACTCTGTTAATCACCTGACTTCTGTAAGCCCCTACTTTTACTGGAGGGTTTACACAATGTTTCTTGAGTTCTCTCTGAATCGGCCACAATTTAGAACCCGTATCCCAAAAAATCCCTGAAACTAATTATTTTCTTTCCCCCAATGTACAGTTGACCCTTGTAAAAGATCTTATGTCCCTCTGATGAAAAACTAGGGAAAGGCTAACAGCTAAACTTTTAGGTATTTTAATCAAGGTCCTTCCTCAGGGATGGCTGGTCATCCCTTCATTCAAGGGGTTCTGAGTAAAGAAACTGGCTCAAGTGTAGAAATTGGTTCATCAGCTAATTTCCATAATTCAACATAGCCTTCTTTAAATTTGAGAATTTTTTCCACTTATACAAATCAAACAAAATTTCAGTAAGCTTCTTATCTATTTCATGCTCGTAAATACCATGATTGGTTAGCCAGTACCAAATGTTTATACAAGTCATACCACTATGAAATTCACTTTGCCTGAACAAACCATTGCAGGTCAGGCCATTATGAACATTGCTCTATCTGTGCTGTCCATCACAATAAAAACAATCACCTTGCCTTTGGTAATTCAGTGCTGCTTCTAACCCCTGCTTCTCTGGGGTCCAATTAAATCCATAGAATTTAATTCTTCCAACTAGCAGCAGCATTTATTTATTTTTAAAATTCATTTATTTATTCATTTACATCCCAGTATCAGCCTCCCTCTCCTCCCAGTACCCCCTCATGCAGATCCTCCCCCATTCCTCTTTGCCTTCTTGCCCTTCTCCTTTGAGAAGGAGGAAACCCCTCTGGGTATTCCCCTAGTACCTCCCCCTAGCCATGCCATCAAATCACTGAAGGACTAGGCTCATCCTGTGGTCTGACAAAGCAGCCCAGTTAGGAGAATGGGATCCCCGGGCAGGCAGCATACTCAGAGACAGTTCCCACTTCCACAAGGGGACCTGCATGAAGCCCAAGCTCCACATCTGCTATGTATGGGGCAGCAGCCTTTAACACTCTAAGGTGCTGTCACACAACCACAAGGGCTAAAATAACCTCTTCACATTGCTGGTGTCTCTGTCACCATTTTGTGTCTTATAGGATTGGTGAAGGACATGACTTCTGGGTTCACATTGTGGAGGATTTGGTTTTATACAGTATACCCACTCTAACATTGCAATTTCCCTAAGCCTTAAAAATCCCTTCATCAACACTAAGCCAAGCGATATCAGGCATCTCCAATTCCTTTTCAATAGGCCATCTTTTGGTAAATGCTTCAACTAACCATTCAAACAAAATTTTGGCACCTCCTCCTTGTCTTTTCACTGTATAAGCTTCCATATTAAACCTAGAATTTTCACTGAGATGGCCCATATCAACAAACTCAGCCTGGTCCAGTTTTCTGTTCCTTCCACCATTATCCCATACTCTAAAATCCACTCCCACAAATATTCACCAGACTTCTGCTTGAGTGGATTAGGAAGCCCATTGAGCTCTTCACTGGTATAATGTACTTCCTCTGGAGTACATGTTCTGCCTTCCCTCCAGGAGCTACTTAGCCTTAAGTATGCTTATAGGTCTAGAGGTGAGCCCTGAGGGATGTTAGTATTGTACCTAGCATCTTTTTCAGAGAAAGTCACTACCTTCTGCTGTAAGTCCATATAAGGACATGAAAGAAGAAAGCTTTTGCTTTTTATCTGCATGTTCTTGTCTCCCTAGCAAGTCTATTTGTGGGCATTACAGTCTACTTTTTTCAGGATGCTGCCGAAGAGAACAGACACATCTAGCCTCATGGACTGAAAATCTACTGAATCCTTGAATCTTCCATTCATACATAGGCAGTTATTGTTGGATTAGCTATATCACATAGCCTATAAGTCATTCAAATGAAACACACACACACGCACACGCACACGCACACGCGCACACACACACACACACACACACACATTCTCTATGTTCTGTTACTTGAGAGAACACTGATACAGATTTTAGATCTAGAAGAGCAACAGAAGATGTATTAGAATAAATCTTTTAAGTATTAGGAGCAGATTTTTTAATTTTCAAACATATACAGTAAGCAAGCCTCTCTAGCTACTGAAACCTCTCCTAGGAGCTTAGAGAGTACTAAGAGCCCATTTCACTTTTTACTGAAAGCCTATTTTACAAACTAAAGGAGATAAATCATTTAATTATCCTGATTTTTCAAGTGTGGGTACCAATGATTTTGTGATGCTTAATATAAAACTTTTGATGGTTTATGAAAAAATAAGGACAATGATAATACAGCTTGTTTGCTCCTAACATTTCTGTATGAATTGACAAAGGAAAGGAATAAACTTCCTGGTCAAATTATTCAGCTTTCAACAAATTAGAGAACAGTGGAAGGCAACAATGAATTTAATGATAAAATGGACTGCCTCTGGGTGCACATAAACAGTCTAAAGATTTCTAAGTGTGCCTTGGAAGAGAATCTTGTCTCCAGCAGCCACAAAGCTCAGGTTGCAGAAAATCAAACCAAAGCCACTCATTATAAGGTTGGCTGAATTAGCAAGATTACAGCTTTGGAGGGTGTTGGAGGTTAAAGTAAGTGCATTAATTGGTAAAGAATGGGATTCTGTAACTTAGGATGGAGATATGTGGGAGAATCCCACTGAAGCTGAAAACTTTGAACCTCCAGATTCACAAAGGCTTGTCTCATCTGTAGTCTTCACATCCTCAACAGAAAATGTACTCCACAGCCTCAATTATATTGCCCTTTTCACCTTTGATGGAAGATGTGTCTGCTCTCTTCAGCAGAAGCCTGAAAAAGTAGACTGTAATGCCAGCGAATAGACTTGCTATGAAGACAAGAACATGCAGATAAAAAGCTAAAGCTTTCTTCTTTCATGTCCTTATATGGACTTCCAGTAGAAGGCATGGCCCAGATTAGAGGTGGTTCTTCCCACCTCAAAACTTCTAAAGTTATTAATTATGTGTGGGTGTCACAAAGTTCCACATTAGAAGTGGATCTTCTGACTTCAAATTAAGTGAAATTCCCTCAACCAAGAATAGCCATTACAGCCAGTAAAAATGAAAAAGAAAATGGACAACCTTATTAGCCACCAAAGAAATGCAAGTAAAATTGCATCAAAATTATTATTTTTTTAATTTAAATTTTCTTTTTTTTAAATTTTTGGATATTTACTTTATAAACATTTCAAATGTTTTCCCTTTGGAAACCCCTTCTTCCCTTCCCCCACCCCCTACCTCTATGAGGGTATTCCCCCACCCACCCACCCCCTCCTGTCTTCCCTCCCTAGCATTCCCCTACACTGGGGCATCTAACACCCACAGGCCCAAGGGCCTCTCTTCCCACTGATGGCCAACAAGACCCTTCTCTGCCACATATGTGGTCTGAACCATGGGTCCCTCCATGTGTATTCTTTGGTTGGTGGTCCAGTCTCTGGGAGCCCTGGGGGGTATGGCCAGTTGACACTGTTGCTCCCTCCATGGGGCTGCAAACTCCCTCAGCTCCTTCAGTCCCTTCTCCAACTCCTCTATCTGGGACCTCATGCTCAGTCCAATGGTTGACTGCAAGCATCTACCTCTATATTTGACAGGTTCTGTCACATCAAAATTATTTTTAAAAATATTTTCATTAGTTATTTTAGAATTTTATACAATGTTTTGAGTATATTTATCTCTTTTCTCAGTTTTTTCCAGAGCCACCTCCCTTCCCTTCCCTCCCAACTCTGTCTTCTCGTTTTACATTTTGTTTTTGTTTTAGTTTTTGTTTTATATTGCCTTAGTCAGAACAGGTATCATTAAGGAAACTAATAGCAACAAACGATGAAAAGAATATATGAAAGGGGAACTCATATATTTATGCCATATATAGATTTCTTACAGGGATTAAAAATAAATCTACCATATAACCTGTTATACTCAAAGGATACCACATCAACATGTCCCAGACAACAGTATTTTCTGCAGCATTGTTCACAACAGCTGAGTTGTGAAGAAGCATGGGTGTTCAACCTGGAAAAAGAGAACATATGAGAAAAATAGATTCTATAGAAAATGATTACATTAAAAGCGTTAAGCCACACTCAGAGAAAAGCACTACTTGGTTTACTCTCAAATATGATTCTTAGATGTTACATAGATACATAAAATTATGACATGAAACATGAAGTTAAAAAGTCTGTGAGAACAAAATGAACTAACAGGAAGGGGGCAAGAAAAGGGGATAGAGGACTTGGGGGGTTTGCTCAATGTATAGGGTATCTTTGGTGAAAATTAAATATTAAAGTAAAAATTCTAAAAGGACTTGAACCTCTCCTTAAGATTTACCTTTCATAATTGTCAATTTGAGTGTGTGTGTGTGTGTGTGTGTGTGTGTGTGTGTGTGTGTGTGTGTGTATGTGTGTGTGTGAATGTGTAGTGTGTAGCTTTACATATCTAGAGGCATCTGATCACTCTAGAGCTGGACTTAAAGGATTGCGAGTTGGCCAATTTGGATTCTGAGAACTAAACTCAGGCCTTCTGCATGAACAATGCATGCTCTTAATTACAGTGTCATGTAAGTTCTTCATACAGTTCTGGTAGACAAAGGGACATCTGAAAATTTTGAGGGACTCCTAATCTATACAATTATAGAAATTTCTAGTTTTGCTTTTTATTCTTTTTATTATTATTATTTTATATATTTTTATCCCAAATACTGGCCTTTCTAGTACCCCCTTCTCCCAATTCCTCCTACCCTTCACCTCTGAGAGGTTGCCCCCCAGGATATCCTCCCACTGTGGGCCATCAACTCTCTACAGGATTAGGTACATCCTCTCCCACTGAGGCCAGACAAGGCATCCCTCTGCTACATATGTGCTGGACAGCTCAGACCAGCCTGTGTATGTTCTTTGATTGGCGGCTCAGTCTCTGGGACCTCCCAGAGGTCCAGGTTAGTTGACATGGTTGGTCTTCCTGTGGGGTTGCCATCCCCTTCAGTTCCTTCACTCTTTGCCCTAATCCTTCTATACAAGTCCCTGACCTCTGTCTCATTCTTTGTTGTGGGTATCTGCATCTGTTTCAGTCAGCTGCTCTGTAGAGCCTCTTAGAGGACAGACATACTAGGCTCCTGTCTTGCAAGCACAACATAGCGTCAATAATAGTGTCAGAGATTGGTGGCTTCCCATAGAATGGATCCCAAGTTGGGCTAGTCAATGGTTGGCCAGTCCTTGAGTCTCTGTTCTATCTTTATCCCTGAAAAAATCCCTAATTTTGAAAATTAAAATAATCATAATGCAACATTAGAATTGGAACCTTATAAATGTATCACCAGAAGCTCTAGGTGACAATAACTTTTGGCTAAGCTTTCATAATACAAAGAAATAGCTAAATTTCTTTCTCCTGTTTAGCAATATTTCACAAAGTTAGGAAATTGCTATAGATTCTTGAATCTAGCCTTGGCTATCTCATAGATCTTCAAATGAGGAGTAAGTTGTCAGCAAATACCTCAGGATAAAATGCAGGGTAAGGACTATAACAAGAGGCAACACATTCACTCAAACTACTCATCATACAAAAATCATCCATGTAGGTGATCTGAGGATGTCTGCCAAATGATATCATTATGTTTGGTTTGCACAAGAATTCTAAGACCTAAATTTGATAGAATTTTGGTGCCAATCTTCCATATTCTGAATCAGTGTCTATAGGTGTCATATGGGGCTGTGGTAGGTGAAGGTAGAAAGACATGCAGGCTCCTGGGGTCACCCCTGGCCCTTCACAGGTCTTAACAGGAATGCATACTGTAGAGCAACTGTGTCAGGCACCAATAGGAGCACACAGGTAATTAGCTACAGCCTGAGCTGAGTGCCCAGCGTGTTGGAGCAGGTTGGCATCCAGGTTTAAGATGCACCTGTTTATGATTAGCTACAATGGATTCCACACCCCATACCTCATTTCTTGGAAGGAAGCAAGGACTTGTTTGAGCAATGATTGCAAGCTTTTCTTTCATTCACCTGGTCTACTTCAATTCTATTGCCAATGTATTCATGTACAGTGCCTGGTAAAATTCAGAAAAGGGTTCTTTATTCTCTCTGCTGTGGTAGGCAGAAATAGCTTTGCAAAGTGTCTTAGTGTTCAAACCTCATTCCTGTTCTGGACCACGGGTCTCACAACAGGTTTGGTACTGTAACTTATCCTCACAGATGCTGGCACTTTCTGACCCCTGGACAGTCTACATGAAGTCCATTGTGTTCCTACACAGGAGAGCCACTGGGCATGGCACACATGAACTTTGTGCATAAGACTGTGAGTGTAATATGAGCAGATTCTTGTCACTATCATAACTGATGTAAACAAGAGCCAAGCGAAATAGAGTGTTTCATCATCTTAGGTAGTTAAATAAAGCCAATGAGTAATCCTAGTTACCAACAAACACTAATAATAGCAAGCCAGATATCTTCCCTGCAAATGAACGTGATGCTTCTGGTCTCAATCTCTCTTCTGCTAGACTTTTAACTTCACTATTGGTCTCTAGGTTCCAGCCCACTCCCATTCATTGACAGCTCCTGCAGTTGGTGTCAGAGATGGATCCCAGAGGAGCCTTTAGGAGTAAGATCTCACCTGAGAAGGCAGAGTCAGGGTCCTCTCAGTTGCTGAGAACATAAGGGTCTCAGATATCCTCAGAGTTCCTGATCATACACCACCAACAACCAATCCTAGGAGGTTCTTGTGAAAGCGGGAACGGCATGCTCCCTTCATGCAACTGGCATGACCCCAAAAGTTCTGGTCAGGCAATCAAGGAGCTTTCTACTTTTTCTGTGGCTCCATCTGGATCAGGGCATGTCAGGGGTCTCCTCCTTCTCCCTCGGCCATCCTGTCAGTGTCCCTAGGTACCCCTGTTTCTTGTAGGTACTATTCTGACTTATTCTGACTACTCAGACTAAAATTTGCCATGTTGGCCAAAGAAAGAGGGCAGAGAATAGCTTCTAAGAATTTCCTAGATCCTAAAATGTAGTCATTTTCACCCTTTGATGCAACACTCTTGAGATTTCACAGTGTTCTGGTCACTGGCAAAACCAGGTCAAGTTGCTCAGAGGTTACTGCACTGGCCCTGGCCCCTGTGACTCTGCAACCGTGTTGAAATGCACTGACTCAAACACAGAGTGCGCCGTAACAATCTTCCTTTGTGGGAGAGCCCTGGCACCAGGAGCCTACAGGAAGTCTTTGAGTTTATATACCACTCCACTTAATCCTATTGGGATCTATTAAACTATTTACTTATTTATCAAATCATTATTAAAAGCTTACAGAGTTACCAAAACTCATGAAATGGGGCTTGTGTGTTTCAAATTAAGTTTTCTGCTATTAAAGAAAAAAAATGATAACCTTGGAATGTTCTGTCACATTCCATAAAGGAATATTAGTACCCAGCATTTTTTTCAGAAACTAAGACAGAACCATGTACAACTAGATGTGTGTGCCCTTTTGAAGAAAATTATGTCATTTCTTAGATATATTTTAAGAATAAAAATTTTCTTTTAAAATATATTTTATTTTATTTTAAATGTGTGGACATATGTGTCTGCATGTACAGGTGCTCACAGAGGCTAGACGCTCTGGGTTCTTCTCAAGCTAGAGTAACAGGCAGTTCTGAGACACCTGATGAGGTTGCTCAGAACTGTGCATCCTGGAAAAACTTTGGGCTCTTAACTGCTGATCCATCACTCCAGCACCTGAGAGAAGTTTTCTGACAAACAAAAACCTTTGTCTCAAAATCTTGTTCGTTAAAACTCATTGTGTACCAACTTTAGAATCTTTCCATCTTGGGATGTTTTTGCCTGCACTGTTATAGAACTAAGAGTAACTTAATAAACAGACAACTGAACATGAAGCAAAATGCTTACAAATAAACTTATGCTTTCTTTTTCATTATTTTTTATTTATTTCATTAGTTTTTATTTTATTTAGCATGCACAATAATGGGTTTACTATCGCACTATTTCTTTATCAATATTTTATTATTAAATTTGTATTGACATTTATTCATTGTACACCATTTAACAGTTTTTTCAAGAATATCATATAATCTAACAAATTTGTCCTCAAAATTCTTCCCTTTCTCCCTCCTCCTCTCCTTCCTTCCCTCCCTCCCCTCCCCCTCTCCTGATAACTAGTGTCCCCTCTATGTACCTGTATAGCTTCTTTCACTTGCTGTGATGATCGTTAGTTGTACCCATTTTCCAGAGAATGGCATTATCTCCTCATTCTTTGTAGTCAGATAAGATTGTTATGTGTATACACCACATTTTCTTCATCAGTTCCTGTACTGAACACCTAGACTGACTTTGTAACTTGGCCATTGTGACTAGTGTAGCAATAGACATGGATGGAGATACTTTTTAAAATTCTTTTCCATTTTGTTTTACTAAGAAGTTTTTCTTTCTTTAGTTCTGTTCCTGAAGTAAACTGTAAAGCTTCCTCTTTTTTCCTTAATGAGGATTTTGGCTAGAGGAAACATCAATGTCTGCCCTGGAGACTATCTTTTTTGAAAGAGAGATTTTTCTCATTTCTGTTCAAGGCCTAGAATCTCTCTTGACTCTGTTATTTATAGTGTTTGCCACAGACATCCTTTGCTGAAGCTGATGTCCATACTGATAGACGTCCTTACATTTGATGATTATTTGAATCTTCTGCCACTAGCTGTCCAGACCCTTTGCCCTATTACTACAAGCAGAAGTAGTGGCTATGCTAGAGACCAATCCTCCAGCACACATGCATTTGAGAGACAACCCACTTTCAAAACATACGAGGTTATTAGATGCTGTGACGTTTCTAAGCTATTTCTTATCATTTTAGGGAAGCTTGTGTCAGACTCTAACACAGAAGAAAATTTGACAAACATTCCATTGTGTCAGCAATCCTCTCTGAGCCCTTTAGATTATACACACACACACACACACACACACACACACACACACACACACACACACACACACACATTTTAAAGCACTCATTCACCATTCACTGAAAGTTATTACTAGAGTCTTACCATCATGTGAGGTACATAAAACTGCTACCACAATGCATTGTGACACATGTCGTATGAGTAAACTTACAAAAGACAAATTAGCCAACCAAAATCTCATTTTCAGTAGTAACAAACCATAATGCCCAGTTTAGAAACAGAGAATTAGAACTATTGTTCCTTTTGATGTTTTCTTTTTTCTTTTTTTTTTTTTTTTCTATTTTTTCTTTGGTTTTTCCTTCTTCCTTTTTCTTTCTTTCTTTCTTTCTTTCTTTTTTTTTTTTTTGTAAATTTATGAATTTGTACAGCAGAGCCAATGTGCATTTCTTGGAGTATGCATTTCTTGGCATACTCAGTTTGTGTTTAGAGCCTCAGTGCTAAACATCAGCTCTGCTGTCTTAGTGATGAACAGAAAAATGCAAGGTTGAACCTAGCTGTTCTCTTCTAGTTCCAATAAAGACCCCGTTGATATTAGTTCACAAAAATATAACAGCTAACCTCCCACTTCTAAGCTGAAGCTGGAATCCAAAGAAAAACTAAAAAGCATTTTTAAAAATATACTAACAAAAGTTGTTCTCAGAAATTATGCCCACTCGGGGTCATAGGAGTGGCAGTAAGGGTGATGACTGGTAAAAAGCAAGCATCATCTGGTAGAACTGAGCTCCAGATATGGCACACACCTGCTTCACTGAGGTCTCCAAAGTTGTTTAGTAGTAGTATTTCATTAAGCACTTAAGAAAAAAATGTTGGGGGGGGAGTGGACACAGAAACAAGTGGGTTAGAACTTGGTTAACATAATCAAAAAAACTCTATGCTAAGGCATCACCCTGGGAATACTGTGTAGTAGATAAGGAAAACTGAACACAATGGGTCTAAAGGAAATTGAATCTTTGTTTAATAGACATATGCTAGATTCTATCATGCTAGCAGGTTGTTTCTGAAGTTACTAACAATCAAGACTGTTTGACTAGCAATAATTCCAGATGTGAGGCTTCCAGATGATCTCAATGACCCAGCACAAGGGATAAGGGGTACATATGAGACTCTCCCTGGCCCTGTGCATGCTGAGGAGGTTATGCCTTCCTACTACACATTCCAGCTCTTGGGCTGCTCCTTGTCTCCTGAGTTGAGCAGAACCACCCCTTATCCCTTCTTCTACCCACTGGCCCTTGCATTTGGCTGATTTCATATGTCCTCTTGGAGAGGCAGAGTCATTGCTCGGACAGTCGTGTACCTGGCTTCTAGAATTATTAAATCCTAAGCATTGTATTCATGAGTGAAAGGCAGGATAATACCAAAAGAATGCATGTGATTCTGTAAATTCCATGCAGTTGTGGATACATTGAGGGAAAATGTGCCTGAACTTTAATGAGTATTCAGAAAATACTAGACAGTTTATAATGAAGTAGAATATCTAAACATTTCTGTACTTCAGTGTTGCATGCTCTGTGCATTCTGTAATTCTCTTTGTACTGCATTTCCTTATTGAAAGTACACATAGTCACACTATATTTCTGCCAGGAATGGCTGCATTTTGCAGCACATACAGGACATGTTGTAAACAGCAGATTGCTGCCTTTCTTCAGGACACTTAATGTCCACGGTTTCATGTTACTTGCCATTTAATATTCATGAAGCCTCCCAAAAGCAATATAAGCATGTCTCCAGCTGCAAAGCAAAAAGAGCTGCATGTAGACCAAATGAGGCCTGCGGTGTGAAGCAAGGCATTGAGTTCACAGTGGAAGAAGGAAGGGGGTTCATGATCTAGCAGTGGGCAGCCCAGAGGTGGAAACCATCCTTGTAAGGGCTTTTCTGAATAGATGTGTTTCTAAATGTCTAAAATTGAACACTTTCCAGGTTCATTGAAAGCTATTGCACTGAACATGGTGGAGAATCAACTCATGTCTACAACAAATGAAAAGAGTTTTGGGGCTCTGTTCTCAGCCACAGGCTCCCTGATACCCATGTACAGTCACAGAAATAAGGCAGTGAAGTGAGATAAGAATGATCAAAGGAGAGACTCTCTGGGAACATGTGTGCTGACAAATGAAGAGCTGTTGAAATAGCTGTAGAATCTGATGATAGCCACTTGCCAAAGTTCATGTCAGACAAGTGACTCCAGCTTTTACCATGTAAGAATACCCAAGACAGCCCTGTAGCTATAGGTAACAAACTGTAAGTGACAATTAAATAATTTGAAGAAAGATTAAGTAACTGGTCGGACATTGAACATGGTGGAATGCTATGCCATCATGTAAAATCTGGTAGCATCTTACATTTGCAAAGCTGTGAGTATACGACAAGACCTTATGCTCATTAAGACAGTTGATCCTGCTAACAAGAGAAAGCCTTCCTCATTGCAATAGTTGGTGGACATAGGAGAATGGACGGAATATAGCTGGGGAAGAGAAGTGGAACATAGGCTTACAGACCCCAGCTCTGGGCCACCCCTATGCCTCCTGTCATGACTTTTGAAAGTACCCAATGGGTGGAAAATGCTTGCCACATAATGCAAATAGGAAACAAGAGGGGCAGAAGGCGAATTCTATTGTAGGACTAAGCTCACTGTTGCCTAGAAGTAATATCCTGAGTGTGAATCACGGCACATTACTTTGGCATCAAGAGAGAAGTGGTCTTCTGTTAGTTTTTTATGCCTCCTCTCTTAACCTTTAATAGGGTGTGTTTCAACAATAAAGAAACAAGCACTCTAAGGTGGTTACACAAAGAGAAAGACTTCATTTGCCATTTAACTTTGATTCCCCTCTACAAGACAATTTGTATGTTAAAGTGTTTCTAAACTTCAAATCTAAATTCAGATATTACCCATTTGTTAGTGTGTGATTTGACTTTTATTTACTTATTCATAGTCTTTTATAAACTTCACATACTCTTAGCATTGTGGGGTACATTGTTTTCTTTTTGCATATATTTCAAAGCATGAGAAATGTAAATTACTTCCAAGCAATGAACTGATTGTTAAAATGCTCTGTGTTCAATTCTCGGTAGTCAAAAGCAGTCTATAAAACTAATTGTTGTAGACTGAAATGGCTTTTTAAAGATTTTTTTTGTAAAAATTAGATAAAATAAAATGAACACTCTGTATGACTTTCCCTTGTAATGACTTGGGACCATATTTCAGTTCTTTGAAAGCTGTTTGCTTTTCTTTGATCGATTTTAGAACATGTAAATATTTTTAATGGGACGGCCGGAAACCTCAGCTTGGGCCACAGGGCTCCACAGCTAATCAGCGCCGGGATCGCAAGAGCCAGGAGTGGGCCAAAGACACGCC
>CM052713.1:3742093-3758646 GCA_028551405.1 Uromys caudimaculatus
GGAATATGGGAATGGGTGGGTGGGTAGGTGGGAGGAGGAATTCCCTCACAGAGGCGGGGAGGGGGAGGGGACACGGGGTTTCCAAAGAAAAGGGGAATCATCGGAAATGTAAATAAAGTATCAAAAATAAAGAAAAAAAAATTTTTAATGTAATAACTTGAATCAAAAATGTTAAAGCAAATATTTCACAGCCATAGACAGTTCTTACTGAAGACTTTATTGTGTAGTCTTCTTGTCTGAGTGCTGCTGTGTCACTGCAGTTGAATAATGTTGGTTCCTGAGTTGTTTATAGCTTCTGGCTATTACAAATATGGCTACTATGAAAATAGTGTAGCATGAGTCTTTACTGTATGTTGGAGCATCTTCCAGATATATGCCCAGAAGTGGTACAGCTGGGTCCTCAGGTAGTACTATGTCCAATTTTCTGAGGAACCTCCAGATTGATTTCCACAGTGGTTGTACCAGCTTGCAATCCCACCAACAACAGAGGAGTGTTCCTCTTTCTCCACATCCTCACTAGCATCTGCTGTCACCTGAGTTTTTGATCTTAGTTATTATGACTGGTGTGAGGTGGAATCTCATAGTCGTTCTGGTTTGCATTTCCCTGATGACTAAGGATGTTGAATATTTCTTTAGGCGTTTCTCAGTCCTGTGAATTTCCTCAGTTGAGAATTCTGTTTAGTTGTGTTCCCCACTTTTTAATAGGGTTATTTGGTTCTCTAGAGTGTAACTTCTTGAGGTCTTTATATATATTGTATATTAGCCCTCTATTGGCCGTAGGATTGGTAAAGACCTTTTCCTAATCTGTCGGTTACCATTTTGTCCTATTGACAGTTACTTTGAATTACAAAAACTTTGCAATTTTATGAAGTCCCATTTGTCAATTCTTAATTTGAGAGCATAAGCAATTGGTGTTCTGTTCAGGAACTTTCCACATTTACCCATGTGTTTAAGGTTCTTTCCCACTTTCTTTTCTATAAGTTTCAGTGTATCTCGTTTTATGTGGAGGTCCTTGATCCATATGGACTGGAGCTTTGTACAGGGAGATAAGAATGGATCAATTTTCATTCTTCTACATGTTGACCATCAGTACAACCACCATCATTTGTTGAAAATGCTTTTTTTACTGGATGGTTTTAGCTTCTTTGTAAAGATCAAGTGACCATAGGTGTGCAGGTTCATTTATGGGTCTTCAATTCTATTTGATTGATCTAGCTGCTTGTCACTGTACCAATACCACGCAGTATTTTATCACTATTGCTCTTGTAATACAGCTTGAGGTCAGGGATGGTGATTTCCACAGATGTTCTTTTATTGTTGAGAATATTTTTCGCTATCCTGGGTTTTTTAATATTCCAAATGAATGTGAGAATCTCTCTTTCTAACTCTATGAAGAACTGAGTTGGAATTTTGATGGGGATTGCATTAAATCTGTAGACTGATTTCGGCAAAATGGCCATTTTTACTATATTAATCCTGCCAATCCATGAGCATGGGAGATCCTGCCATCTTCTGAGGTCTTCTTCGATTTCTTTCTTCAGAGACTTGAAGTTCTTGTCATATGGATCTTTCACTTGTTTGTTTAGAGTCACAACAAGGTATTTCAAATTGTTTGTGAGTATTGTGAAAGGTGTTGTTTCCCAAATTTCTTTCTCAGCCCATTTATCCTTTGAGTATAGGAAAGTTACTGATTTCTTTGAGTTCATTTTATATTCAGCCATTTTCCTGAAGTTGTTTATCAGCTGTAGGAGTTCTCTGGTGGAGTTTTTTGGTGCAGTTAAGTATACTATCATATCATCTGCAAATAATGATATTTTGACTTCTTCCTTTCTGATTCATATCTCTTTGACCTCCTTTTGTTGTCTAATTGCTCTGGCTAAGACTTCGAGTACTACATTGAATAGACAGGGAGAGAGTGGTCAGCCTTGTCTAGTCCCTGATTTTAGTGGGATTGCTTCAAGTTTCTCTCCATTTAGTTTGATGTTGGCTACTGGTTTGCTGTATATTGCTTTTACTATGTTTAGGTATGGGTCTTGAGTTCCTGATATTTCCAAGACTTTTAACATGAAGAGATGTTGAATTTTGTCAAATGCTATTGCAGAATCTAATGAAATGATCATGTAGGGTTTTTTTTAGTTTGTTTACGTGGTAGATTACCTTGATGGATTTGCGTATATTCAACCGTCCCTGCACTGCTGGGATGAAGCCTACTTGATCCTGTGAATGATCATTTTGATGTGTTCTTGGATTCGGCTAGAAGAATTTTATTGAGTAATTTTGCATCAATATTCATAAGGAAAATTGGTCTAAAGTACTCTTTCTTTGTTGAGTCGTTGTGTGGTTGTGGTATCAACATAAGTGTGGCTTCATGGAACAAATTGGGTTGTGTTCCTTCTGTTTCTTTTTTGTGAACTAGTTTGAAGAGTATTGGTATTAGTTCTTCTTTGAAGGTCTGATAGAATTCTTCACTAAACCCATATGTTCCTGGGCTTTTTTTAGTTGGTAAACTTTTATTGACTGCTGCTATTTCTTTAGGGGTTATAGAACTGTTTAGACGGTTAATCTAATCCTGATTTAACTTTGGTATCTGGAAAGTTGTCCATTTCATCCAGATTTTCCAGGGTTTTTTTTGTTTTGTTTTGTTTTGTTTGTTTTTTGTTTTTGTTTTGGTTTTTTTTTTTGAATATAGGTTTTGTACTAGAATCTGATGATTTTTTAAATTTCTTCAGTTTCTGTTGATATATCTCCCTTTTCATTTCTGATTTTGCTAATTTGGATACTGTCTCTGTGCCCTCCGGTTAGTCTGGCTAAGGGTTTATCTATCTTGTTGATTTTCTCAAAGAATCAGCTCCTGTTTTTGTCAATTCTTTATATAGTTCTTTTTGTTTCTACTTGGTTGATTTCAGCCCTGAGTTTGATTATTTCCTGTGGTCTACTCCTTTGGGTGTATTTGCTTCTTTTTGTTCTAGAGCTTTCAGGTGTGCTGTTAAGCTGCTAGTGTATGCTGTCTCCAGTTTGTTTTTGGAGGCACTTAGAGCTGTGAGTTTTCCTCTTAGCATTGCTTTCATTGTGTCCCATAAGTTTGGATATATTATGGCTTCATTTTCATTAAATTCTAAAAAGTCTTTAATTTCTTTATTTCTTCCCTGACCAAGTTATCATCGAGTAGAGTATTGTTCAGCTTCCATATGTACGTGCGCTTTCTGTTGTTTTTGTTGTTATTGAAGACCAGCCTTAGTCCATGGTGATCTGATAGGATGCATGGGATTATTTCAGTCTTCCTGTATCTGTTGAGTCCTGTTTTGTGACTGATTATATGGTTAATTTTCGAGAAGGCACTATGAGGTGCAGAGAAGAAGGTATATTCTTTTGATTTAGGATGAAATGTACTACAGATATCTGTTAAATCCATTTGGTCCGTAGCTTCTGTTAGCTTCCCTGTGTCTCTGTTTAGTTTGTGTTTCCATGATCTGTCCATTGATGAGAGTGGGGTGTTGAAGTCTCCCATTTTTATTGTGTGAGGTGCAATGTGTGCTTCAAGCTTTAGTAAATCTTCTTTTATGAATGTGGGTGCCCTTGCATTTGAAGCATAGATGTTCATAATTGAGAGTTCTTATTGGTAGAGTTTCCTTTGACAAGAATGAAGTGTCCTTCCTTATCTCTTCTGACAAATTTTGGTTGAAAGTCGATTTTATTTGATATTAGAATGGCAAGTTCAGCTTCTTTCTTGTGACCATTTGCTTGGAAAATTGGTTTCCAGCCTTTTACTCAGAGGTAATATCTGTCCTTGTGTCTGAAGTGTGTTTCCTGTATGCAGCAAAATTCTGGGTCCTGTTTACATATCCAGTCTGTTAGTTTATATCTTTTTATTGGGGAATTGAGTCCATTGATGTTAAGAGATATTAAGAAAAAGTGATTGCTGCTTCCTGTTATTTTTATTTTTAGAGGTGGAATTATGTTTATGTGGCTATCTTCTTTTGGGTTTGTTGAAAGAAGATTACTTTCTTGCATTCTAGGTGTAGTTTCCCTCCTTGTTTGGAGTTTTCCTTCCATTATCATTTGTAGGGCTGGATTTGTGGAAAGATATTGTGTAAATTTGTGTTTTGTCCTGGCATATCTTGGTTTCACCATCTATGTTAATTTAGAGTATTGCTGGATATAGTAGCCTGGGCTGGCATTTGTGGTCTCTTAGGGTCTATATGACATCTGGCCAGGATCTTCTAGCTCTCATAGTATCTGGTGAGAAATCTGGTATAATTCTGATAGGGCTGCATTTATTTTTGTGTTTTTAAAGATTTGTTTATTTTATTTATATGAATACACAATCACATTACAGATGGTTGTGAGCCACCATGTGGTTGCTGGCAATTGAACTCAGAACCTCTGGAAGAACACTCAGTGCTCTTAACCCCTGAGCCATCTCTCCAGCCCCAAGTCTGCCTTAATATGTTACTTGACCTTTTTACCTTACTGTTTTTAATATTCTTTCTTTGTTTTGGGCATTTGGTGTTTTGACAGGAGGAATTTCTTTTCTGGTCCATTCTTTTTGGGATTCTGTAGGCTTCTTGTATGTTTATGGGTATCTCTTTGTTTAGGTTAGGGAAGTTTTCTTCTATAATTTTATTGAAGATATTTACTGGCCTTTGACGTTGGGAATCGTCACTTTCTTCTATACCTATTATCCTTAGCTTTGGTCTTCTCATTATGTCCTGGATTTCCTGGGTGTTTTAGGTTAGGAGCTTTTTGCATTTTGCATTTTCTTTGACTGTTGGGTCAATGTTTTCTGTGGTATCTTCTGCACCTGAGATTCTCTCTTCTATCTCTTGTATTCTGGTGGTGATGCTTGCATCTATGACTCCTGATCTCTTTCCTGGGTTTTCTATCTCCAGAGTTGTCTCCCTTTGTGATTTCTTTATTCTTTCTATTTCCATCTTTAGATCCCAGATGTTTTTGTACAATTTCTTCACCTGTTTGGTTGTGTTTTCCTGTAAGTCTTTAAGGGATTTTTGTGTTTCCTCTTTCAGCGCTTCTAGCTGTTTACCTGTTCTCTTGTATTTCTTTAAGGGAGTTATTTATTTCCTTCTTAAAGTCTTTATCATCATTATGAGATGTGATTTTAAATCTGAGTTGCTTTTCTGGTGTGTTGGGTTAACCCAGTTGGCTCACTGTGGTGGGAGAACTGGGTTCTGATGATGCTAAGTAGCCTTGGATTCTGTTGCTTATGTTCTTGCTCTTGCCTCTTGACATTTGGTTCTCTCTGGTGTTAGCTAGTCTTGCTGTCTCTGACTATAGCTTGTCTATCCTGCAAGCCTGTGTGTCAGCACTCTTGGGAGACCAGTTCTTTCTGGGAGTAATTTGGGTATGGAGAGCTGTGGCACAGGATCAGCTCCATGGCACATATGGAAACCGAAAGGATCCTGTCTTTGGCTGTTCCTTGGTTCCTGTGTCCTGATGACTCTGGGCTGGTCCCTCTTGGGCCAGAAATTTGTGCAGAAGTGGTGGTCTCACCTGTGCTCTCAGATATGCCAGCACTCTTGCGAGGCCAGCTCTCTCCCAGTGGGATTTGTGTATAGAGAGCTATGGCACAGGGTCAGCTCTGGGCACAGATGGAAACCGGAAGCATGACAGGAACTTCTAAGAGCTAATAACAAAAGATGAGGACATTGGAACATATGATTTTTCCTGGTGTTTTGCTGTCCCCTCCCTGGTCAACTGCAGGATCTATTAGCTGCTGACTCAGCCCAGTGGTACTCATTCTTCAACTCTAAGTAAGTTGTTTTTATAAGACAGTGTACCCCTCATAGAGGTGGGGGAGGGGGGAGAGGATGGGGGTTTCCAAAGAGGAGACCTGGAAAGGAGGAAACATTGGAAATGTAAATAAAGTATCAAAAAATAAAAAATAAATGCAAAAAAATAAAAGTGTAGATATTTTATCCTCATTTCCCTCCTCCTTTTTGCCCAAGATACACAAAGTAAACCTTTGTCTAACCCAGTGGTTCTCAATCTGTGGGTTGTAACGCCTTTTGAGGTCAAATGACACTTTCACTGGGGTTGCCTAAGATAATCCTGCTTATTAGGTATTTACGTTATGATTCATAACAGTAGCAAAATTACAGTTATAAAGTAGCACCAAAAGTTATGGCTGGGGGCCACCATAACATGAGAAACTATATTGAAGTGTCACAGCATTAGGAAGGTTGAGAGCCACAGGTTAGGTTAAACTCTAACCCAACTTTCATAGTTTGTGGCAGAATAGTAGGCAGATCTCTACACAAACCTAACTTCTCCCTATCCCCCACCACGGCCTTCCCTCTTCTTGCAGTGCAAATGCCAAGTCACATGGACCTGGATTCTGGCTCCACCCCCCCCCTTTTTTTTTTTTGCCAAGATTCATGTTATTGAGCAAGTGAGGAGAGTTGAGCCAAAACAAAGCAAGTGACACCACAGCACACTATGTGGTGCAGAGCTAGCACTTTGGATATTGTATAATTAAGGCCTTAATGAACATTACATAGAGAATTAGACTCCAGATTGTGACCCAAATAAATCCACTTGGCTTTTAAATGCTTTCCTTAAAAAGAAATATTTTGGTACCAGAATGTGTTCAGGATGGAAAGAGCCTTTGCCCTTGACACAGGAAGTAGATAACACCTGTCAGGAGAATCCAAACCACCTGCTTAGGTACATCTGGAAATAAGTCTGCAGCTGATGGTACCCTCTATCGCTGATGGGCCATAACTTCAGGCCATAGAGAAGCTTCACAGTGGACAAAACCCTTCACAACCTGGAGGACCCCAGCTATGGGATTCATTAAATTATGGCATGTTCTCTGGGGATAAGCACTGTAATACACCCCATCTTCATGATCTGGCTCTGGCCAGTGCTTTATATTTTATAGGCTTATAATCTACACGCTCTCCTTGTTCCTGATATAAAAACACTAGAACACAAGTCCTAGTACACTAAGTCTGTTCCTGAGAAAGTGAAGCTGTTGGAACACTTTCCTGCTGTCTTCATATAAAAAAGAAGCAGGAAAGGCAAAGTAACCCCTTCTGCTAGACGGCTCCACTCCACTGCAAGGCAGTGGTGTTATTCTTGGGAAACCCCTCCCTGACTTCAACTCCATCAGTGCCCCATAGGTGTTTGTCAAAGGTATTCCATTCATGTCATTTTAGACTTTTTTCTGGAGTCTGAAAGAATCAAGTAGAATTGGCACTAGCATGGCACACTGTATATGTTTTAGTCATAAAAAGCCCCCAAGATACACCGAAAGTTCACTCCTACAGTTGTCTTTCTTTTGTAGAATTTCCAGGACAGTTTTTGGCTCTTCTATTGAAAAGCTGAAATTTTCAAGAAGAATGAATATATAAAAGGTGTGGGAATAATCTTGAAACTCATAGTAAAGTGCTCACCTCACTCAGGAGGGGGATGGAGACAGTTGCTTCTGTTGGTCACTGTTTATTTACCCCTTCTTTTCTTCTCTTTACAAATGTACCAAAATGTATCCCTCTTTTTAATCAGTGTATGGAGTACACATTTTATTACAATTATAGCTATTGAAAAATGGCATTGAAAATGTAAAACTGACTTCTAGAATCTGAATGGAAGTAGGATTCTTGCACAAACCATATGTAAAGATATTAAAAGGCAATGCCAGAAAGACTTTTCTTCTCATGCTTCCTCTGTGCATTCTTTGTGTAAATGTGTGCCATATGTCAGGCTGTTTACAGAGAACAAAAGGTTTCTTTCTCAACCACACATCTGGTAGGCATGCCAACTCTGACAGAGAGAAGAACAGAGATGTGGCTCCTCCAGCAAATCCCCATATCCACTAATGGACCATCAGCCATGAATACCAGCAGCTCAGAGCTAAGTATGTTTCTAGAGAAGTCAAGAAAAGATCTGCTTTAGCGCTCAGAAGAATCCTAGTTTGGGGGAGCTGTGTGTGGTGGGGGGGGGGGTGTTACCTGTGTTAAAATGTGAATGTACTTCCTGGTGTCCAGGCAGAAAATGGAAAGGAAAGCAGTCTTAATAAAGAAAGCCAGCAGTCCTGCAAAAGATGTCAGAAATGTGCGGTCTCAAAGTAAGATAGTGAGTGATGTGCCAGAGAAACATGTGGCACCCAAATGAGGAGGGTGACCTATCACCATGGAAGCTCTGAGTTCTATCCTGAAGGCCATCGGAACTGAAAGTACATTGGGATGCTCTGAGGTAGAGCAGAGAGCTATGGAAAGACTTACCTCAGTTCACCTATCTCAGTACTTGAGGTCTGAACTTGCCCCATAGGCCACTGGAATCACACTAGCACCTCAAGTAGACGATGGAGTCTTTTATTTCCTCTGACTCTTCATCTCAGTATGCCCTTCAATTGAATTTACCACTCACAAAGGTAGTCCTACCAATCATCTGATCATTCATGTCTGAAATCTGAGCTACTATACTATAAGAGGTCTTCACCAAGCCCTTCATATAGTCCCTTTTCCTGGTCTAGTCCCCATGCCCTCGACTACCCAGTACTTTTCTTTCACTCTACATGTTACTGACCCTCAGAAATCTCTCAGGATTACAGCCAGTAAGGAAGAAAATGACAGCACTTACTGTGTTCATCCTATACCAATGTGAGGATACAAACTAACATCTGAAGCTGTCCTAAATAGACATGTTCCCCTCAGTCCCAAGCAATTAATAAACCATCACAAATATATTAACCCACTTTGTAAAACAACATGAAAAAATAAAATTTGATTTTCAAGCTCTGCAATACCTTTTTAAAAATTGTTTCAATTTATATATCTGCACATTTTCTGCTGGCTCCTGGAGATAGATTTTGTTCTTACTTGTGGAATCAGTACTATTGAGAGAAAGCTTGTCATGGTGCCACCAGAGCACATTGGAGTAGGGCTACATCCAGAAAGTCGGTATTGTCTTCTCCACTTCTTTCTACTCTGTTCCAGTGTAAGGAAGGGAAGAGGCCACTGTCTTTGAGAACATCATACACAGACTAAGCTATCAAGGAAAAGACTTCAAATACTGTCTAGTCATAGCACATACTGAGGAATGAGTGAGCACTGTACATAGGAGTCTTCTATAAAATGACAATTGTGTTTCTTTTTGCAAGTGTTATAACTGTGAATCAAAAGAATGAAAAATATTCTGATCTGCGCAAACAATGACAAACAAAAAAGCATACAAACAAACCATCAAGCCCATGCAGAGAAACTGAGTTTAAGCAGATTACAACCAACCTTTGCTCCACACTAAGTGTCCTGTCTCTGGGATTTCTCTCAATGTTCCGTTCTCACCCACACTTTAAACATCCCAGGTTGCTCAGGTTTCAGCAACTAAGGATTGCTTTTCTTAATGGAAGATCTCTCTTTCCGAGAAACTACATGGATTCCTTTCCATTTTTACCTAATATCAGCTGCCAAAAGGGCTCTCAATTGCTCTATTGCTCTGTCCCAAAGTTGAAAATTTTTATGGTTCTATTTCCTTGAGTTTTACACTTAATTCATCTAGTCCTAACATATTCAGAACTTGAACAAATTCAATTTTTTTCAAAGGATATATTAAAATAAAAGCATAGTGAGCAGAATCAATAGAGTCCTTCTTACTTAAGAAAACAGAGGAGAGAGATGCCACCCATGCTCACACAGACAACAGCAGCCTATGTCAGCTGGCAGAGTCTACCATGTCATCAGCAGCCAGGGCTCAATTTTACTGTATTCTGCTGAAACAAGATGTACTGCCAGTTTCTGGTGTGAGGAGGAGACATGATGTGGTTTGTATCACCACAGGCTCAAAGGGAAATGGCAATGCTAAAATTCTGTACCTGGAATGTCTCTGAAAAGCTCCTGTGTTGAAGGTTTTAGCTCCAGCCTGTGATATAACTGGGAATACTGTAATATTTCAAAGATGGAGCCTAATGCGAGGAGGTGAAAGTTGGAATACAGTCTCTCCACTACCACCTCTGTTTCTCAGCCACCACAAAGTGACTAACCTCCTCTGATGTCTGCCTGCACTATGATGTCTGCGATACAATTCATCCAGTGCAGAAGTCCAAACAGCCCCAGGCTGGAACCATGAGTCAAAATAGACTTTCCCTCCTCCTTAAGTTGTTTACTCTGGGTGTTCTGTCACAGTGATGCAAAGCTGACTAATACAAATGGCCTTTAACTCTGGCTCATTCTTAGAAATACAAGTATTAACTTTCTTGAGAGCATTTCCTGTCTTTTTTTACCTAAAGAAGGCCTGTAGATGGGAATCTACAATTCATTTGTGCCTTGCCACCCACCACTGCATGACCTCAACAAGATTCTCAGGCTTGACTGTTATCTACAGATGAGAAGCAGCAGACAAGGATTCCTTAGGCTTTCTTTCAGTTCTAAATATTGCTGATTTCCCAGCGCCACATGAAAAGCTCCTCAGGCTGACTTATTCTCTGCGGTGCTGCTGCCTTGTGGGATTAAGAACAGGACTCCTCAGACTGCAGAGCTGGACATTCCTCAGTGCCCAGCTGGACAGTGACAGATCCCAGAGCCATGAGAAATGCAGCTGACATTTCCCAGGGAGATAAGCAGGAGCCTTCCAAGTACAGGACAGTCAGACACATTTTCACAACACTTTCAGAATGTTCCCAATTATACAAAAGATAAAAATATGAAAATCTTAAATTCCTACTAAGTGCTGCAGCTCTGAGCAGACACTGATGCTTCCAGTACCCCAGGGCTCCTGAGGATTCACTCATCGCCGCTGTCTGCAGAGACTGTAGCAATTCCCCTTTCAAAAGGTACTTTGGATGGCAATTAGACCTTAGAGACAGTTCCTGGCTGCACAGACTCTGAGTTTCCATTAAAATAAAAGGCCCTAAAATAAGATACTGTGTATAATGTTTGAGTTTTTGAAATGAAAACTATTTTTCATTTCTTATAGTTCATAATGTCCTAACAAGAGCCTGTAACAAAAGGACTGCTAACCACTGGCAATAAAGATGAGTGGGTGAGATCTAGGCTTCCTTCCTTTCTTTCTCTCTCTCTCCCTCTCTCCTTCCTCCATTTCCCTGTTTTCCATCCTCTCTTCCCCAATTCCTTTCTTTCTATCTATCTATCTGGTTTGCTTTCTCTTCCTTCCTTTCTTCCTTTCTTTCCTTTTGAGATAGGGTCTCACTCTATGACCCAGACTGTCCTTAAACTAGTGAAGCCTTGCTAGTTGCAGCTTCAGGTTCTGAAATTACAGGTATATGCTACAACACGTGGCTCGGAACTGCCCTTATTTATAATATATATATCAAAAGACAGCCTGACATTCTTAATAATATTCTATATCACAATATTGTATATCTATGCACATGTGTGTTTACTCATGTTTTACTTTAAGAGCAAAAAGGTCCATGAGATATTAAATTAATCTTAAAGAGCATATATGAAAAATAAGGGTACTTCTTGAAACTTTAATTTTGTAGAAAAAAACATTGCAGGTAAATTCAAAACATAAAGTTTAATATTATGTTGTTAAATCTGGCTGCTGACTCATAATATGATTCCAGAGGACTGCCAACTGGAGAGACACTGCATAGAGAAAGACCCATCACAATATGACAAGAGAAGTATGGGACTCTTGAAGGTGTTCCATCCTGAACTTAAAATGTCAGGTATCATCAGAGACCTCAGGAAGCACCCGGAATGTATCAGCATGTCAGCAGCAATAATTAAAGGCCACTTCTTAATTAAGCCAAATGTCTGATGAGTATCATCTCAGGCTCTGTGAAAAAAACCTGTAGTCCAAGTTCTTTTTCTCTCACTTAAAAATTAGAAAACTGAACTTTCAGAGTTGAGAAAACACTCTAAGTTCATCAGTAGGAAACACTGCTGTCAGGTGTCAACCCTAACATGCTAGTTTCACAGTCTGGGATCTTATTTGCTCTGCTCTCTGCATGTTTGTGTGGTGTCAGTGCCAGGGACCATTGACCCCAAGAACTCAGAGGACACAAAGTCTTGAAGGATGTATGCTTTCAGGTTCACTTTGATGCAAACGCAGGAGGTTTTTAGTGCAAGATTCCAACTTAAAGTACCATGCCCAACTCAGGAGAACAATTACCTTCCCATCCTGGGGTCAAAGATGATTATCAACCTGACATGCTCCTTAAGTAGCAAAACCCATTTGCTCCCCCAACAAACTGCACAAATACCTACCACACTTTCACTGTGCTTGGTCCTCTGGCCCATGTCTAAACTCAGTACTGTAATGATACAGATGGATGTCATACTGAAAGGGTCTGAAGCTATGTTCTAACCCATCAAGCTTGTCTCAAGGTGTAGAAGGTTTGGTATCTTTTAGGAATGTTGAAGGGCTCTACTCCACTGTAGGGTTCAGAAGGAAAAGAGGAGTGGGTATTCATTGCTCAAGAGATAATTTCTTTGAGGCCAGCTTTACAGGAATGTAAGGCAAGAGACATACAGTGAAATCTACATTTAAATATTTTAGGAATTGTTTGGAACATTCATCTTGTTAAGAACCCCAAAGTACATTACATAATTTAATAATAATGACAGACAGGTTTTATGTATTAATGAAACTGTGATTGTTTAGTTAAAGTACTGTAGAAGTCAGCAAGCTGCAAAAGTGCTGAAGTCGCAGAAAAATCCTTGTGTGCTACTGGTCTTCTGTCGACATTGAGAATGGAAGAGGTAGGTTCCAATACTAGTAAGGGAAGCCTTCAGCAACAAAGTATACAAACGTGCCGGTGAGTGTGAGAGCAAGTAAGTAGGCAAAAAGCAAAAGCTTTCTTCCTCCATGTCCTTCCATACAGGCTGAAGCCCAGATACAGGATGGGTCTACTGACCTCAAACGATCCACTCAAGAAAATCCTCCACAGGCCTGCTCACCTCCTTGAGTTTTAGTTGATTCCAGCTGGAGTCAAGCTGATTGCAAAGATTAGCCATTATAATAGGTGAACAAGTTTTTCACCATATCCCATTCTCTATCTCAATACTTGACAATTTTATGAAACAATAAATACATATTTGTAAGTTAGGTATAACATGATTATAAAACTCAATTACATGAGCATTTAGTATTGATGACTTTGAAAGAAATAACGTCATTTTCCATTCTAAAGCCACCCAGAACTCTATTCTGGAGACAAGCATTCTACTGAGCACAATCATAGTACTTTATATAGGACAACTGCACATGTAGAGTAGGTACTTAGGATAAAAAAATAAAAATTTTCCCTGATAAAGATAGCTGTGTTCTGAACAGATGGAGAATATAAATTTAAAAGTGTGTGTGTCTGTGTGTGTATGTGTGTGTGTCTCTGTGTGTCTCTGTGTGTGTGTCTGTGTGTATGCCTGTGTGTGTGTCTGTGTGTCTGTGTGTGTGTATGTATGTGTGTATGTGTGTGTCTGTGTGTGTATGTGTGTGTGTATGTGTGTGTGTATGTGTGTGTGTCTGTGTCTGTGTCTGTGTGTGTTGGGGAGGGCGTGCAAACAGAAGGGAAGGCATGGGGCAGGGAGGAGAGGAGAAGAGACCAGGAAGGCCATAGTGACGCAAGGATGAGCAAAGTACATTGGTGTACATGGATTAAAATATAATGAGGGATTAGACAGATGGCTCGGTACTTAACATTTGATGCTCTTCCGGAAGACCTGAGTTCAATTCCAAGTTTTCACATCAATCAGGTCAGAACATTCTGTGACTCTAGCTCAGGGGTTTCCAAGAGAAAGGAAAATAAAATATGGTGTTATGGTGATCTAAAGGGGTATCTAGAAAAGTCAAGTGGGGAGGGGAACAGGAGGGCAGGATAAAAGGGCAGAATATAGGGTAAAGCACCTAACATTAAAGACCCTTTGAAAAGCCTGTGAAAACCTACTGTAGAAGCTCCCTAAAATATACACATATATGAAAGGAAGTTAAATGAAATCACTGTACAATGGGGATACAATGCCACAACTAGACATATTATACCACCAAGGAAAACCTCGAGTACCAAGAATGACTTACATCTTGTTGAATCATTGGTCAAAGCAACCCCACAAACAACTCCCTGAATTCCAACATTACAATTTATTGTCAAGGCTATTAGTTGCTCTCCATAACCTGTGGTAAGCCCGTATTGCTGAGGACAACACTAATTATGTCACCAAACATGGAGAAGTTGAGTTACTGCCCAACTAGAAATTTCACCCCTACCGATTAGCATTTGTGCTATTATAAGGTCCCCCGAAGGATAGCATAAGAGAACGTGAATCATCAATATCACTGAGCTACAAACTCTGAGAACCACACTAGCAACCGGACTGCAAGCTATATTGGTGCAATAGTTGCACAAACATTATTCAAGTAATCAACAATTTTCTGCTTGGATTGAAGGCCTAGTCCATGACATGGAACACATATCTGTAACTGCTAAAGTGCCCAACAACCTGAAATTAAATTGGTAATTGTCCTAGGGAAAAACCAAATATTCTGCTAAAAGAACATAGCAATAAAATGATTCCTAATGACATGCTGCCACGCCCAGAGATCAGAGCATTGTTCAACCCTCATCAGAGAAGGAGCTTCTTGCAGTAGATGTGAATTATCACAAGACTCACAACTGGGTAATATGAAGAGAGTGAGAGACTTTGAAGCTCTCAATCCTAAATCAAATGTCTTCATTAAAGTCCACCACTCAAGGCTCAGGGCCTTTAGCAGAAGAGGATATGGGAGGAATATAAAAAACCAGAAGTAGTAGCTGACTCAAAGAAACATTACACAGACACAACAGGACTGATGCACATATAAACTCATATATACTAAACAGCATGCCTAAGACCTGCATAGGTTCAAAGCAGATGGGATCCCAACACTGAGAACTGAAAATGTACATGGATTCCCACCTCTAAACAAGAAGCTATTTGAAACTAGTGAGTATAAAGTTGGGAAGATAGGGAGCTGAGAAGAATCTGGGAGGAGTTGGGGGAAGGGAAAATTTGATCAAAATATGTTGTATGAGAAAAAATTAACCAAAAATTTTTAAGAAAATTTTAAAAACCTCACAATACTATAACTTAACCCATTATTTTTAATGATAGCTAAAATGATTAATAAAAAGAGTATTTCAGGTTGAAAGCAGAAATACAGAAGCATAGGCAACAATGTGTTCAGGGACATAATCTATTCTGTCCCAAAGCTAACAGAAAGTCGAATATCACCTGTCGATATGCCATTGACATAGGTTTAAAAATCTATATGATACCTCAGACTTGTAATTCAAGTACATGGAAGACTGATGCAAGAGGGTCGCTACACACTGGAGAAGAGCAGGGACTACAGAGGAAGATCCTGTCTCAAACAAATGAAATTAGAGTTAGAATAAAGATATATATTAAAAAACAAAAACAAATAAGATCAAGATTAAAAATTATAATGTTTTATTAAACATATGTGAAAACTACACACTGGACAAAAGGCAGCATCTTCAACAAATGATGCTGGTCTCTAAGCCAGATGTCTGCACGTAGAATACAAAATAGATTTTGTACTTATCACCCTGCACAAAACTCAACACCAAATGGATCAAAGAGTCAACATAAAACACACCAAACCTCATGGAAAAGACCGTGGGGAATAGCCTTGAAGTCACTGTCGTGGGAGAAGACTTCCTGACAGAACACGTTAGCACAGGCACTAAGATCAGCAATTGGTAAATAGGACCTCACGAAACAGAGAGGTTTCTGTGAGGCAAGGACACCATCAGTCAGACAGGTGGCAGCCTATAAATTAGGAAAAGATTTTGACCAACTCCATATTCAACAGCAGACTAATATATAAATTAGTAGAATTAATATACATAAGATGTAAATAACTCAAGAAATTAAATATCCAAAACAAAGTTGTATTTTAAAAATGAGGTATAAGTCTAAACAGAGAATTCTCAAAAGAAGAAAGTCAAGCTCTCTCTTATCTCTTTTTTTTAATTAATTAATTTTTTTGATACTTTATTTACATTTCCAATGTTTCCCCTTTTCTAGGTCTCCTCTTTGGAAGCCCCCTATCCCCTCCCCCTCCCCGCCTCTATGAGGAAATTCCACCTCCCACCCACCCGCCCACCCATTCCTGTATTCCCACCTTGACATTCCCCTTTACTGGGGCCTCTAACACCCGCAGGCCCAAGGGCCTCTCCTCTCCCTGATGGCCAACGAGGCCCTCCTCTGCCATATATGTGATCCGAACCATGGGTCCCTCAATCTGTATTCTTTGGTTGGTGGTCCAAACTCCAGGACGACCAGGGGGGTGGTCAGGCCCGTTGACGCTGCTGCTCCCTCCATGGGGCTGCAAACTCCCTCAGCTCCTTCAGTCCTTTCTCCAACCCCTCCATCTGGGACCTCACTCTCAGTCCAGCGGTTACTGTAAAGTGAAACTTGGGCATTCTGAACTTTTGGACTAATATCCACTTATCAGTGAGTACATACCATGTTCGTTCTTTTGTGACTGAGTTACCTCACTCAGGACTATAGTTTCAAGTTCCATCCATTTGCCTGCAAATTTCATTAAGTCATTGTTTTTAATAGCTG
>CM052713.1:3759146-3783871 GCA_028551405.1 Uromys caudimaculatus
TGATTTCCAGAGTGGTTGTACCAGCTTGCAATCCCACCAACAGTGGAGGAGTGTTCCTCTTTCTCCACATCCTCGCCAGCATCTGCTGTCACCTGAGTTTTTGATCTTAGCCATTCTGACTGGTGTGAGGTGGAATCTCAGACTTGTTTTGATTTGCATTTCCCTGATGACTAAGGATGTTGAGCATTTCTTTAGGTGCATCTTATCTCTTTCTTTTGCATCTCTCTTACATCTCTTATCTCTTACCTCTCCCCATTTCCTTCCCCCCTCTCTCCACGTGATCATGGCCGGCCTCCACTCCTCTACTTCTCTACTCTCTCCCTCTCTCTGCCTTTCTCTGCCTCTACTACCCTCTTAACTCCCCTCCCCATGCCCTAAATAAACTCTATTCCATACTATAAAAAAAAGAAGAAGAAGAAAGTCAAATGGCTGAGACACTTAAAGAAATGGTCATCCAAGGGCTATCCCAAAAGCTGTTGCCTGTATGTGTGATATGTTCTTCTAGGTGAGCTGCCTTGTCTGACCTCAGGGAGAGAGAAAAGGCCTAACCTAGGAGCGATGTTAAGTGCCAGAGTGAGGGGGATACCCAGGGGGTTCTCACCTGCTCAGAGGAGAAGGGGATTGAGGAAGGGAGAAGAATTGTGGAAGAGGGTGACTGGGAGGGGAACAGTGAGCAGGATATAAAGTGAATAAGCAAAAAAATAAAATTTAATTTAAAAGAAGAAAAAAATGTACATCATCCTTAGTCCCCAGGGGAGGAAATGCAAATCAAAACTATTTTGAGATTCCATCTTATACCTAACAGAATAGCTAAGATCAATAAAGGCAAGTGACAGTTCATGCTGACAAGGTACAGAGCAAGGGGAATACTCCTCCATTGCTGGTTGGTGTGCAAAGTTGTGGAAATCAGTGTGATGGTTCCTCTGAAAGGTAAGAATCAATCTACCTCAAGATCCAGCTATATCGCTCTTGGGCATATACCGAAAGGATACTTCATCCGGCCACAAGGACTCTTGCTCAACCATGTTCATTGCACCAGAGCCTCTGCATATGTATTAGAGCTTTCAGTTTAATATTTTTATTGAACTCCTGAGTTTGTAAATGAGTAGATCTCTCTCTTTGGGCTCTTTTCCTTCTGTTGGTTTGTCTTGTCTAGCTTCAATGTGATTTTTTTTTGTTTTGTTTTGCCTTATTATATTTTTGTTAGGCTTTTGTTGTCATATCATAGAAACTGGTTCTTTTCTAATGAGACACGGAAAGTTAGTGTATTTGGATGGGGGCAGGCGGGGAAGAACTTGGAGGAGTAGAGGAAGGACAAACTATATCAGCATATATTGTTTGGGGAAAATCTATTTTCAATAAAAGGGAAAATAATTCAACATGCAACCAATACTGAAATTAGTAATGAGGCTTTGTTGTTGTTGTTGTCGTCGTTGTTGTTTTGTTTGTTTGGTTAGTTTGGTTGGAGAGAAGTTCCCATGTATTAAAGATAGCCTTGAATTTCTTATCATCCTGCACCCACATCCTGAGGTGTGGCCTACCACACTCCATTTATGTGTTGCTGAGGATCAAACCCAAGAGCCCCAAGGTGGTAACACATCTCTACCGCCATTGATGAGGCTTTTGACCTTCTTTTCTTTAAGAGCATTTCAGAACTCACTGAGTGGCTCAAAGTGATTGTGTGTCAGTTTGGATTGTCCATATTTCTCATGCTTTGCAGTTACCGTTGCTGGATACCACAAGATCACACAGAACATTCTCGGAGGAGAAATTCTGATGTAGAAAGCATTGAAATGAGACACAAGAAAGTCAACAAAATCAACCAGTAGAAGGCAAGTGTCTTTGAAAAATGGAACTGAAGAAAACCGGGAATTGAGTTGTCATTTCTAGTTCTGTAACACAATGCCAGGTAGTTTATAGATAGCATGTTTCACTTATTTTAGAGATATAAAATCTGGGAAGCTTACTGGCATTTGCTGGCATTTTGTGAGAGCCTTTTTGCTACTTTCCAACATAGTGGCAAGGGACAGATTCAGCTAGTTCTGGTCTCTCTTATTTTCAGTTACTTTTATAGCCCTTACAACCAGGGCTTCTTCTTCCTCTTCATCCTCTTTCTCTGACTTGGTATTTCAGACAAGATTACATCAGTAAATCACTTTTCTTATAAAGCCACTAATCTGGTAATAGGAGTCTTACCTCATCCAATCCTACTGACTTTCCAAAGACCAACTTTTTAAAATTCTCTTTACATTCCTCACTGCCCCCCTCCTGATCACCCCTTCCCACAAACCTTTCCCTCCCCCACTCACCTTCTTCCCTGAGCAGGTGGACCCCCTGGATATCCTCCAACCCTGGCACAAGAAGTCTCAATAGCACTAAGCTCATCCTCTTCCACTGAGGGCAGACAAGGCAGTACAAATAGAAGAACATATCCCATGGATAGGCAACAGCTTTTGGGATAGCCCCAGTTCTTCAGGACCCACACAAAGACCAAGCTGCACATCTGCTCTATATGAGCGCAGAGCCCTACCTCCAGCCTGTGTAGGCTCATCGGTTGGTGGTTCAGTCTGTGAGAGCCCCAAAGGTCCAAGATAGTTGATTCTCTTGGTCAAAATAGGAACATAAGAACTTTTAGGGAACTTATATAAACCATAGCAGATAGTTACAGGACTCAATCAAATATGAAGGTTGACATTAGAACCAATGGTAAGAGAGTTGATAGGAAAAATTACAAATATTGCGGACCAAATATCTGCAGGATTCTAGCATGGTTAGTGGGGAGAGGGAAAGTGTGAAATATGAGTTCAGGATGTCTTCCAAGTTCCTGCTTTGAATTACTACACTTGAAAAAAATAGAGGCTATAAGCGATGATCATTCTAGACATACTATTCTATATTACAGAAGTATGCAGTGCCTAGGAGTCTACACTAGCTCCACTGAAGATCTGCACCTTAACTCAGAGCTTATCAGGATAAACGTACCTAACACGTACAAAATGCCAGAGTTATTTCCACCACTACTTCCAGAGCTTTGGAGGTTCTTAATAATAAGTCAGCAGAGAAAAATGGTCCTAAATGTATCATTAATCTTAGTTAGGAGGGATTATTACCTATCAATTATTACATATCTCATATCAAAACTGCTTACGGGTGAGAATTGTAGGATTCAACAAAGCATAAGACATTCGGATCATCCAGGCAGCCACACCCCTATCCAGACAGTGGCATATAACTCATTAAGAAGCTTCTAGCTTGACAGGTGATCATTCAATAGATATCTTCAAGCTAGCTCCGGGTCTTTCATGAAATAAAATACCTCCAGAACAAGCAGTCACCCTTCAGTAACGTACAGCTTGGGACTTTTCCAGCATTAAGATACATTTAATAGAGTAAGCAAAAGGCATTAAGCTCTGTAACACTCAGGTCCTTGCATGTCACAGTAATGATCACAAGGTACCATATTCAGTCACTTCCAAAGAAGAATGGCCAAACTACAAAAAAAGTCTCTCACATTAGAATTTGATACAACTGTGATCCACAGCATAAAAACAGGTTTTTAGATTGAAGGACTCTTGAGAAATTTCACAGTAGATACTGGATGATATTTTTCCTAATTTTATTTCCTGAAAACCAAAACATAAGAACAATAAATACCTGTGTTGGGAAGTCAATGAACACCAGTGAGTACCTGATTAAATGCTAGTGCAAACTGCTTGAGCACAGAAATAAGGCGGCATATGGTCACTAGGCTAATATTCAGGATGAGCACTGAGATTGGAAAGGTACAGAATGAGCCCTTTTCCAACACTGGTGGCCATGGGTCCTATTAAAATATGGTGGGGAACAAAAGGTAAAGCATTGCTGGAACCTCATTACAAAAAGCTACTGTTTCATAGATTAGCAATTGTACATAAAAGAGCACCTGGGCCTTGGCTCCTCCAGGAAATTTCCAAGGAACTCATCATCATAGATTTGAATAAAGAAGCCTGACTTACTCCATTAAAATGGACAGGAAGAAGAGATGTATTGATGGAATTTCCAGAAACTTGTCAGCTCAGGAAAGATTGTCCTAGATGAGAAAGAACCCTTAACTCATACTCGTCATACAGGGTTCCGCAGCAATGAAATGTGTTTGTTCTTTACTAACCAGGGATCATTGTCAGTTGTTCCTTTGTACAAATACTGTACTGTGACCCCACAAGTGTTGGCCTCATGGAACCAGCCAGTCCACCAGCCAGTCCACCAGCCAGTCCACCAGCCAGCCCAAGCTTTCTTCAAGTTCTGATTCAACTTAGAGACACACTTACCTGTTTTTGACCTTATGGAAGCTAAAATAGTAACAGAAGTTTTTCTCCTAAACCATGTTTCATAAATTCCAAGTAAATGTCAACTTTTCAAAAACTGAAACATCAATATTATTTTAAGTATTAAAGAACAAATTTCTAATTTTATTTGGAAGTTCAGTCACGTAGAGCAGAGACTGACGGAAAAGCCATCCAGAGACTGTCCCACCTGGGTATTCATCCCATATACAGTCACCAAACCCCGACACTATTGTGGATGCCAAGAAATGCTTGCTGAAAGGAGCCTGATATAAATGTCTCCTGAGAGGTTCTGCCAGACCCTTACAAATACAGAGGTGGATGCTCACAGCCAACCATTGGTCTGAGGGCGGGGTCCCCAATGGAGAAGTTAGAGAAAGAACTGAAGGAGCTGAAGAGGTTTGCAACCCCATAGGAAGAACAATATCAACCAACCAGACCCCCTCCCCTAGAGCTCCCAGGGACTAAGCCACCAACTAAGGAGCACACATGGCTCCAGCTGCATATATAGCAGAGGACGGCATTTTCAGGCATCAATGGGAGGAAAAATCCTTGGTCCTATGAAGACTCGATAGATGCCCCGGTATAGGGGAATCGAGGGCAGTGAGGCAGGAATGGGTGGGTGGGTGGAGAAACACCCTCATAGAAGCAGGGGGAGGGGAGATGGGATACAGGGTTTTGGGGAAGGGGTAACCAGGAAAGGGGATAACATTTGAAATGTAAAGAAAGTATCCAATTAAAAAAAAGAGAAAAATATTTTCAGGTGACACATTAAATCAGATATCAAGACATCAAATATTTCAAGGGGATAAAGGAATAAAACACTAACTTTAAGCAAATAAATAGTTCTAAATATTCTCTTTAACAAGGTTGTTTATTATGAGTTGATTCTGAAATTGTTATAAAAGTATAGAGGAACCAAGCAATTAAGTTAGTCTACAGTAGGAGCTGGATACGTTCTGTTCAGTAAAGAGCTGATAGGTGCAAAAAGAGAAAAGGCTGTAAAAGTTATATATTTATGGAAGAGACAAAGAAAATTATTTATGTATTATAAACATACATATTACCAGACCAAAAAAAAAAATTCTTGCTTTGTTGGCTGAACACACAGAAATGAGGAATTACCAATAACAGTGTGTACCTACAGAATTCTCTGTGAAAAGGAATACGGAATTTTTGAAGAAACAAAGATTCTAGTCCTGAAATAGAAGATACACCAGATGATGCTGGTATTGTTCACATATTAGCAACATTGTGGAAAGTTGAACATGATAATATAGTAAAACTGGATCATGATTCAAACTGAAAAATTAGTACACATGAGTTTTTGGTATAGGAACCATCAGGTGGGGACTTCATCCTGATGGAAATGAAGTACAACTTCCCTTCTGTCCAGGAGGTGTTCACACAGTGCCTGCCAAAGGAAGAGAAATGGTAAGAAGTCCATTCCCAGTGGTAAAGCCTTGGGAGCAGCACCGTAATGAGACAAACAAATTCACAGCAGCAATGAAAAGGAAGGTATCTGTTCCTCATTCTTATGTACATAAAAACTACCCTAAAATTAGAAGTCTAGTTAATACCTAAAATGAAAGCATAGAGGGTGTTCGTGGGGTGAGAATCCACAATCTTCTGCATTTTCTCCACGGGTGTGCCCAGTATGCTCCAAAGGGTAGTTCCAATCCCAGCCCACAAAGAATGCCATCAGCAAAACCAAGGCAAAACAAATATACATGAATGTGGGAAAGAGATTTTTAGGAAAGAGAGGGCTGGATAAGTGATGAAGCAATGAGAAAGGGATGGGGTGAGAGCAATCAAAATGAATTACACACACACAAATAAATGGTCAAAAAACAAATGCAATTGCCTCCCAATCTGTTTAAAAATAAATGAAATGAGAAAATAAAGGTGATTTTTAAACCATCTTTCTTGGCATAGTTGATACTTTGAGTAAAGCTTTAGTGGGCTGACACATTCCCATTCCAAAGCACACATACACATTCTAGGAGATCTCTAAAAGGTGAAGGACCATGATATATATGGGAGTACATGAGTGAGAACTCTGATGAGACAATGGCAGAGCTTTATGCACCAGTTTTTTGTTTATCCATGGTTTCAAGATCAGAAACAACATGGCTGTGGATCTTCAAAATACATACACAGAGTCAAAGATATTTCATTGCCCGGGGAGGAAAATTCGGATGTCTACTGACTTCATAATACTTCTCTACTTCTGTCACTTTCCACTGGAAGAATTCTATTCCCTTTGCCTTAGGGCAAAACCTATTTGTCTACTTGGAATGATCTGAAAGAAGCCACAGTGAGAGGAGAGGTCATAAAGGAATGGAAGCTTCTGTGGCCTTCCTTTTCTCCTCTGAGACAGTCTTCTTGGGGAAAGTTAATGCCTTGTCTAGAGGTCACTCAAGCACACTGAGAAAAGCAGATCCTCCAGGCACATGAAAGAACTTCTTCAGGAGTAGCTGCAGCTTCCGAGTTGCCTCCAAAGACAAAAAGACTCATTACAACAAAGTTGACAGTTTCCTGTGCCCTTAAATATGCTAGGCGTGGCTCTATGAATTAGCCACATGAGATCTTATTCTACCTATGTAAAGGGTCTTTACATAAATACCAGTCTTGCTCTATATCTTATGCAGACCTTGAATTTACAATCCTCCTGTCTCAGCCTCCTGAGTGGCTTAGATCACAAGTCTGCACCACTAGGCTTGGACTAGCTGGCATCTTGACTTCAAACTAATAAGATATTCTTAAGTCCCAGCCACATAGATAAACCACTTCTGAGTTTCATACCCTTAGAAATGGAATATATGTCAAATATGCATTATGTACATATATGTAATATTATACATAGACATATAATACATAAATATATATTATATACATATATAATATATATAACATGCTACATATACATATATGTAAAACATACATGCATGCAGTTAGTTATTAATTTCATGTATTTATCATTAATTTATTAATATGTATCATGTATGTATAATGCTTGTATCTGTAATATATTATTTGCTATAATAATATATATTACTGTTTAAAACAGTAATCCTTGGGGTGACTTACTAAGTAGCGAGAGATAACTAATATATGATGCTCTACGCAGATGATATGGGAACACTGAACAGGGTGGAGCAAGTGCTGTTTCTGAGCCTAACCACTCGCCAGCCAGAGAGACATCCCAAAGCAGTGCTTTGCCTCCCTGAACATAGTCGGAGGAAAGATTAGGTTAAAGAAGATTGATCAAGACTTGGCTTTGGAGGAAAACTAGAGCACTCGTGACTCAATGTGAACTGGCATTTATAAAGCATACATATCTGGAGTCTATCAAACTTTTAATAAATGGTTTAAAATCTTAGTCTCATAAGAAAGCAGATGAAACATTGGGTGACAGCTGAACAGTAATACAAAAAGGCCACCAAAGCAGGAGAGCTCTCCACCAGCAGGTTTCTGAATGCTCAATGCTAATACTTGAGGTGGAAATTCTAACTGTAATCATCAGATCTACCACACACTTTATTTAACAGAATTGGTATCAAATGATCTGAAGAGATAAGAGTTAATACGCAGCAAGTAAGATGTGTGTGGAGAAGGTGAATGAAATCTCTTTACTGTGGTTTTAAAAAGCAACTATACAAATATAAATGTGGGAAATCATTCAGTTTGCCAGAGTTCATGTGGAAAAACTGACTTAATGTGAGCCAACACCAGGACAGGGATTTTCTTTGGGCTAATAAAAACTGTAAAAGAAATAATAGAAAGTAGGAAGGGGGTGAAAACCCATTAACCTCTGCAGAGATTCAGTGCGGGAACTGCAACTTCCAATCAGGTCAATGTCCAGAGGCTCCAAGAAGTTGGGTGGACGGTGAAAGTGGACCTGAACATAGGAGCCTCAGCCTTGTGACAGGATCATGAAGTGGGGTCAGAGGCTGTTACAGTTGAGGGTCAAGAGAGAAAGGAGGAAGATCTGTGCAGGTTCAGTAAGGAATCCATAGTTGAACTAGAAGAATGGGTGAACATTAGTGATGAATTTGCTCAAATGTGGCACTACCCAAGAGTAAAGAGCTAATCTGAAAGGCAAGAACATAGAGTAGATCCCATAAAGCAGACCCTGAAGTCTCCAGCCAGCTCAATAGTACCATAGAAAACCTGGTTGCTTTTTAACTTAAAGTAGATTCCCATTGTTGATAATAGTAAACAATAGTCAGAATTATATGTAATTGTACATGAAAATATCATCTCAGATTTACTGTGCTCTTGGTGAGTGTGTGAGAGTATACAATCACACAGGTCAGAAGCTAGACAGCAATTCTGGAAAAGTGCATCAATATTCAAAGGATTTAGAAAGACCAGCTATGTTAATCAGTCTCCCAGGCTGTAAAATACTTGTAATGATAAATCTATAAAGAACAAAAATTTGTTTCAGTTCACAATTTGGAGGTTTCAGTTGACTGCTCTGGTCCTGTACTAAGAATGCATGATGGAGCATAAGAGCTTGTTACAATGGAGAGAGGATGAACTGTGGGACTCAGAATCATTGTCAAAGGCACTTCTCCAAAGACCAAAACTGTAACTGCGACTCCATCCCTTTAAGGGTTCACAATCTTCCATTAACACCAACTCTACAATAAAACCTTTATTATAATATGGGCTTGCATGGGTCATTCAGTATCCGAACTATAACATTCGTGTTCTCAGTCTTGTACGTTAGTCATCTGGGAGTTTAAAATTTCTTCTACATTCCAGTAAAACATGGCAGGCCATACCTTTAATGCCAGCACTCAGGAAGCTGAAAAGGAAAAAGTGATGATCTGGAAGCACACAGTGCAATCCTATCTCCCCACACATAGAAAGAATGAGAGAGACAGAGGGAGGGAGGGAGAGTCGGGGGAGAGGAGAGACAGAGACAGACAGACAGAGAAGAAAAAGTGTTTTTATACCTTAGTACATATAATCAGAACCTCACAACAACAAGGTAAGTCTTGAAACCACGTGGCATGGGGTGGGTTTAGGCAATGAACAGGAGCTGGGACCAGGGTACTGGTGGTGTTTGTCAGAGAGCACTCCAGAATGCAGACAAGTGGCTAGTCCATGTGATTTACAAGGTTCATTTTAGTTCTTTGAATATGTAATTCTCTACTAGATACATTTAATAGTAACATAGTAGTTATTCCGTGAATCCATCCCATGTATTCCTCTTGTCTAAATGGCATCTTTAGAAGACTCCATTGCACATCCCAATATCCCAACTAGTCTCTGTTTATCAGTTTCAAGTTCAAAATGTCTGGCCTGAGCTCTGTTCTCTTCACTGTAATCTTAAAGTAGTACCTCTGCTTAAGATAAAGATGAGGGATAAGTTGGAAAATTCATGAAAGGTGTTTTGCATACTGGTCACACAGAAGGATCTAAGTAACTGAAATATTTTATTACTAATGCAGAAACCAAAGTTTTGTGGCTATGTAAACTACCTGTTTCAATGTTGTCTACACAATTCTAGCCCACAGAGAACTGTGTTACACATACCAAGTTTCATTCTAAGCAAAAATATTATTAAGGATATTCAAACTTGTTAGCTTATCTCCCAAACTCAAGACACATGGTCGTTTAGAAAGAATTCTATGGAAGTTCTATGACGTTTTCTGTGATTTTAAAAGTTCAATTTTTACAAAATAATTAGGATGGCACTTCTAATATTATTTAAAATGCTAACAGCATACCAGAAATTTAACATAGAAGGTCTCAATTCTAAGAAAGTCACACATCAAATAAAGAGATAGTAAAAGAGTTAGGTAAAATAATAAAAGAACAATACCAAACTGGTCATTCACCATTGCTCCAGTTGGTCCAATAATCAGTCACTCTCTTTGTAGTTTCAGCTGATCCTATGGTGACTTTCCTGGCCTGCACCCATAAATGTTCAATGCACTTTGACTACTGGTCTCAACAGTCAACTGCTCACTGTGGTATGTCCTTTCTCTAAAGTCATTGCTTCTCATTCCTTTCTTCATTGCTCATCTCTGTTCTTTGTCCAAAACACACATTAACACACATAGACACATGCACGCATGCACGCATGCACGCACGCACCCACGAGTGCAGAGAGCTTGTCTTAGGGCTTCCATTCCTGTGATAAAACACCAAGTTTTTTTTTACTTCATCTCACATGTCAGGAGCATAAACCATCATGAAGTTAAATAAAGCAGGATCTTAAGGCAGAAACCTGAAAGCAGGAACTCATGTAGAAGTCATAGAGGAGTGCTGCTTACTGGCTTGCTTTCCACAGCTTGATCAAACTGCCTTCTTATCTAATCCACCAGCCCAGGGGTACTATTGCCCACAATGAGCTGGACCCTCTCACATTAGCCATAAGTCAAGGGGCTACCCCCCACAGGCTTGTCCACAGGCCAATCTGGCAGGCACATTTTATACAACTGAGGTTCCCTCTTTAAAATGAATCTAGCCTGTGTCAAGTTGTTATAAAACCAGCTAGCACAGAGAGGGTGCCAAAATTCCACCTCAAGTGAGTGTCCCCAGGGCCAGTCCATGTGCATTCTGTGCCACCACTAGCAAAGCTCTACCACAGTGGATCCCAACCTTCCTAATACCCCAACTCTTTAATACAGTTCCTTATATTGTAGTGACACCCAACCATAAAATTATTTTTGTTGCTACTTCATAAATGTAATTTTGCTATTGTTATGAATCATAATGTAAATATCCAATATGCAGGATCATGTGACTTCAAAGGGGTTGTGACCCACAGATTGATTACTATTGCTCTAGAGCACTGTGATGGCCAACTGTGCTTGTCAAACTGACTACAACTTAATCAACTAAAGTCCAAGCATCTTGGAAACTTGTGAAGTTTTTTTTTTTTTTTTTTTTTTTTTTTTTTTTTTTTTGATGGATCATTTGAGGTAGGAAGATCCAGCCCCAGTTGGAGCCACACCTTCTGGAATGTGGAAGAATATGGAACAATGAAAGACAAAGTTTTCTGCTTCTGCTTTTTTGCCTGCTTGCCCATGTTCTCACTGATAAATACATAAATCCTGCTGCTGAGGTATTCCTTCTCTGGTATTAAGAAGTAAGCTCTCTCAGATTCCAATGTAGACTGAAGACTAGCATATCTCTAGGAATTCTTTGGAACTCCAGCACCAGATTGGGACTGCTGAAACATTCAGTACTGCGGACTTAACTACAGGATTCTTGGCTTTTCCATCAGCAGACACCATTATCAGACTACCTGGATGACAACTTCTCTAATAAACCCCTTTATCCTCGTCTTACTTCTCTATTTCTGTGAAGAGACACTACAACCAAGGAAACTTATGGGAGGCTTACATTTTCAGAGGTGAGAGCATGACTATCATGGCAAGGGCCATGGCAGCAGGCAGAAATGACATGAAGACAAGTAGCTGAATGCTTACATCCTGATCCACAAACATGAGGCAGAGAGATCTAACTGGGAACAGAATGTGCTTTGCAAACCTCAAAGCCCACTCCCAGGGATACACCTCCTCCAGCAAGGCCATGCCTCCTAATCCTTTCCAAAGAGTTCCACCACTGCAAACCAAATATTTAAGTACATGAGTATAAACCCCTGGGGAGAAGTCATTCTCATTTGAACTACTATAATCCCCCTTAATACACACATAAAATATGCATCTTGGCATCTGCCAGGGAATGGAGGGCTTGGAACTCTGAACCAATGCGCCAGCTACTTCAAGCATAAAGAAATACAGAAAGCTCCAGCTATTCTGAGTAAAGAGAAATACAGAAGTGGATCCTGGATTCTGGGAAGGTAATGGAGAGACAATACAATATTATAGGAAAGCATGGGTTCCTGTCCTGATGATGATGATGGTGGTGGTGGTGGTGGTGGTGGTGGTGCTGGTGCTGGTGCTGGTGCTGGTGGTGCTGGTGCTGGTGGTGCTGGTGCTGGTGCTGGTGGTGCTGGTGCTCGCGGTACTGCTGCTGGTGGTGGTGGTGGTGGTGTGTGTGTGTGGTACATTTGTATATATCTATGGGTTTGTGTATCTATGTACACGTGTGTGATATGGATGGTTGTGTGTGCCTGTGGAGGCCAAAGGTTGGTGATAGGTTGCTTCCTTAGGTGCTCTCCATCATATTTTTTGAGATGGAATCTATCACTGGTGATGGAGCTCACTGTTTTGCCTAGAGTCTGTCCTGTGAACCCTGGAAGACTCCTGTCTCTGCTCCTCCTCCACTCCCCAGTCATGGTTGTAGTACAGCTTTTATGTTCCTGTTGGGTATCTGAACTCAAATGTTCATGCTTGCATGCCAAAATCTTGCTCAACAGAACCCTTTCTCCAGTTTGCTTGTCACTTTTTAAAAGCCACTCTGCCAGCTGTCTGAGGACTCTACTGTGAAGGCTTGAGAGACAAGGAAAATACTTCAGGTCCACCTGTTGCCAGTCTGGCGTAGACAGGATGAGCAGAGAGGATGCTGTGGGCATTTGGAGGGAGAGGAAATGAAACTTATTGACAGACTATGTGTGGGAGTGAGGCTTTAGTGCGGAAGGAAGCTTGCAAAGTACCATTGTTTGCACTCAGCTTCACAGAGAGGGTAGCGGTCTCATTTCCTGAGATGAGAATTCTCGGGCAGAAGGAGGGAGCAGTTATAAAGCTTAGGCTACATCCATAATAAGTTTGGTGTTTTCATGAAATACTCCAGGAGCATGAAAAGAGGCTGGTGGATGTGTGAGGTAACGGTTCCAAGCACAGGCTCTAAGCAAAAAGAAGGAAACTAAGATTTGGACGGTGTCAGCTTATAAATGGAATTTAAAACCAAGCCCCAGGTGCGGCTCTTCCGCGTAGAAACTTCAAATGCATGTTCAGGGCCAAGCCCAGTTTACAGGGTGACAGCAAGAAATGTGGCAGCCCCAGAATGGGGATGTGAGGAGATGTTGCAAAGAGTGCTTCCAGGAGTCGCAGTGTAGGGGCGCTAAGCTGGGTAGGTGAGCTCAGTCAGATCTGGACAATCACTATTTTGTCACAGCTTTTAAAATCTAGCCACTCATCACCCACATGGAGATAAACCTGTTCTGACAGGTTTTCACGGTATGTATCTACCTTTACAACTCACCCAATTGCACTCCTGTCTCTCTAAATTGCAAGCTTGTGTTGCTAACTGTTATGGGCATTCCATGGATGGTAGCAAGTTGTCCATCTTTAAGTATATCCAGGCCCTTCCCCAAGGATGGGTTAATATCTCATAGGTCCTCCCATGAATGCTATTTAAATCTCCCAGGTATGTCTTGTTCTCTGAAACATGTGGCTCACATTGTGTTTTCTGGTGAGAGAAAGTCACACCATTTCCACTAATTTAACTTTTACCTTTAATGAGCTTCACATTCACATAGATTAAACCTGTTTGAAGAATGAATTGGCCTGGGTGTTAGCTGCTATATGCAGTAGATCCTACTTTTCAATTGGATGTTCTGTGTATCCTTGGGCGAATTCCAGGATGACTCTGAACCCATAAAGACACAAATAGCATTGTGACCTGGTACTCACAATTGAACTATCAGAGATAGCTGACTTTTTTTAAAAGGAAAAATTTATCCTCAGTAAGATTAAGATCCTCCTGAGTCAATGCTCAGAAACTCCAAGGCCAAAACTATAGTTTTGAATAGACCCATGGCAGGTTTCTTCAAAGACGTATTTCCATCCGGGCCCATTGCTCTCAGTGCTGTAAAAACTTGTGTAGTTTTCATCCAGATCCCTTGTTCCTCAGCTGATGTCCCAGGCAATAGAGAAGATTCACATGAAAATAGCTCTGAGAAGGTTTGTCCAGACCAGCCCTGTCCTGAGCAGACCTCAAACCTCAGGTGGCTCCATCTCTGGCCTTAAGGAGGACTAAAAGAAGAGCATCTCTAACTGAAACATATTTAGACGTTCTCAGTCTTTTCCTTTTCACTAACTTTTATGCAGTGTTTGCCATCTGTTGTATCCTAAAGTGCTCGTGAATAGATATCCGTTCCATGTTAGGTACCAGCTCTCTATCTTATAGAACTGACCTTCTAATAGAGCAGACAATGAAAGAGATAAGAAAATATACAAAGTATGTTCAGGTGATAAGCATCAAGGAGAAAATAAAACAAAATGACACTGATGATAAATAGGATTGTGAACATTTTTTATTGCACACACTACTTGCCAGATACTTTCCTAATAGTCCTCATAAATTTGCTTTTTAAATTCTCCATATGACAGTATAAGGCTGACATTATTATAATATCTATTAAATATAAGACAGGGGAAACACCTAGATAAGTCCCCTTGTCCAAGGCTGTTGAGCCGCAAAAGGAGAGCTCGGGCTTCAAAGGTGAAAGAAGGCAAGACACAGGGCCTCGTCTTGCTTAGCCACATTGCTTTCCATGTGTAGAGTACACGGCTATGGGCTCATGCAGTAGAGCAACAGATTGTAGTTATTTCTCTAAACCTTAGAATTAGCTGGAATTTTAGTGTTAGATGATTCTTCACTCTTAGGAGCCAGGGTTTTATATCCAACATACTCCTTCCTGCCACTGTCACAGTTTGAACTTATACTAAGATTGTAAAATATGGGAAGTACCCTGAATTCTACTTTATTTAGATTTAAAGAAGGAGAAGTATGAAGTTATTTGAGGGGAAAGAATCTAGAAGAATGGTGGGATGAAAAAGATATAGCTTTGTTCAGATTCTGCAGAATAATGGATATTAAAAATTTTTTAAATCTATCTACATAATACCTTCACCAATGTCCTCTCTGAAACAGTTGAGTCTCACAAAATGATGTTTGATTGAGAGGTAAGTATGGTGACAATGCCGATTCCACATTTCATATCTGTGCCTGACTATTGTTGACGCCCCGCAGAGATGGAATATGAGAAGGATAGAATGGCAGTCAAGGAATGAGAGGGGGTAGGGGAAGTCCTGGAGGAGAGCCAGGCAATGTGGAAGAAATTGAGATTCACCACTCCTATTTCCATAATCACTTTGGATGCTAGCTGGCTGAGGAGCGTGCCATCCGTTTCTACTCACTGTGTTCTGCGGCCACAGCATTGTTACAGAAGGTGATGAACCTACTGCTTTTGCAGCAAGTTAAGTCTTTCTCAAGATGTAACCCTAGAAAAAGGTGAGTTCCCCTCACTCTGTGTGATGCAGAAGCTCTGCTGCCTGGACCTGTGCTGCCCTGCTCTCCTGGTCAGATGTCTACCTCATCTACTTCCAAGACAAAAACCTGTTTTTTCTAGAGTCATCAGTAGGTTAGAGTGACCCTTTATATTCAAACTGAGAATGTAAACTTCAAGCAGATGTATTATAAGCTTGTAAGTCTTAATAGAAGCAGTGAGACCTTCTGCTGTATGAAAACTGGCTGTCTCTGGCCAGTTCACTTTTCTGTGGGAACACTGTACTCTGTGTTAAGTAGACAACAGGTGGATATCACCATCTACAGACATCTTCCACAGTAAGCACACTCTAATATGGGTATATTCACTGCTAATGCAGGAACAGAACTACAGTCCTTAGTGATGCATGTCTTACATTGATCCCACAAGACCTTTCTTCATTCTCACCCATTAAGCTTCTGCTCCACATTAGTTTAGAAAACATAGACACAGGATACCCAGCCACCACACAGCAAAGTAATAATAATGTCTGTGTAACACTGAAAAGCTGTACTCAAAAAACTGCCTTGCAGGGGAGGTTGATGCTTCCTAGGAGTTCATAAAATGAAACATTTGAAAGCTGTCCTTAAGGACAGCAGCAGTCCCTCCTGGTCCAGGAAAGGCACATCAGCCACATAGACTCTCCCTCAGTCCAAACTCAGGCCCCACCTTTTCCTGTACATAATACTCAAGGTTCCCAACCTGATCTTCAGGTACCTAGGGTTGAACTCAAGTCCAAAATTTTTTCATTCCTGGAAAGGAAGGGGTGAGAGAAAGAGATATAAAAATCTACAATCTAATGTCAGTGGCTATGAGCATCATGACTTGAATGACAGTCCTGACCAACAGGAATAATAATCTACGTAGCATTCTTGCACTGGCTTGTGAGAAAGAAAAAAAAAAAAAAAAAAAAGACAAACAAACATGTACCTGTCTCCATTCTTATTTGTTCTCAATCTCCTCATAGCCAGTATTGCCTCTGCCTGTTTGAACAGAAAAGGAAAACACTGAAGTTTCTCACCAATCTTAAGGAATTGCCACCACATGTTTAGACTGAGATAGTCAGCAAGTGAGCTAAACTAACTTGGTTTCAAACCCAGTGGAATGGAGGTAAGGGTAGTACTTCTGCACATTGTGCTGCTGACAGGAATAAGCTAACACCTATGAAGTACTGCAGTGTGGATGCCATTCAGCAGGCAAGCACTCTGTGTCAGCCATTATGTTGCTAGGTTCTGACAATAGATGGGGGTGACCATAATCACATACAGGGAGTGAGACCCTGTGAAAGCCTTCGTAGCCACAGTGTCAGGCTAGAAGAGCTGAGGAGTAATGGGCTGCGGCAGAGACACCATCACTAAACTTAGAATGTGGAGGCTTATGGGGTCTTGCTGAGAGTAAGTAAGGGAACATATGGGACACATTCTTAGACAGAATTGAGAATTTGGAACTTAGACTGTAGTCTTCTTATCTATAGAGATTTTCTTGAAGCCTAGTTTCATCTTGCTTGTAAGGTCCCTATCATAGCTCCCTTACCCAGTAACCCAATAGCATCTTTAAGTGATTGACCAAGGCAGTACAATTCCCTGGACTTCCATACCTGAGTTTCACCTTCACATAAGCAGCAGTTTTACCAACCAGTTTTCATTGTAGTCCTGGAAGACATACAAATGGAGAATGAAAAATACCTTGGGGAAAAAGATAGAGTGTGACTTGATGCACTCACCTCTTGATAGCACCGTTCTGACTAGCCAAGTCCTTTGTTGAGCAACACTGAAGAGAGACTGAAGCAGATCTTCATCTATGATAAGCTTCGTTCAACCTGGCAAAGTAATTCTTAAGTCTGAAGCCATATGCAGTCTGAGTAGAGTATAAGAGTTCTAGAAAATTGTTTTGCTTTCTCCCTTTCCCCCTTCCAAGGCCTGAAATGAAACTGTCCTATTCGCAGAGCACCTCTATAAAAGTTTGACTGAAATAATTTACATGTGAGGTATCCCACCACAGGGATCCTGGGTACCACACAGAGATGGGAATCTTTTGAAAAGAAGCCTAGTGGTGTGGTGGTATAGGAGATATCCTAAGTCATGTTTGTGCAGGAAATGCTTCCTAAAAGCCAGAAGAGAAAGTGCATACTCAGCCATCCAGGGAACAGTGAGTGAGAGGAAGAGAGGAAATAACTCACAAATCTAAATTTATCCTCAAATGCAATTTACTCTATCCTCATCGACCCAGTAGCCAGCAGGAAAAGGATTCTGCCTTTTCCATCTTTTACTCAGAAAAAAAAACACCTCTATGTGTCAGTATCCTTTGGGTAGGTGTACTTCAGGAGTACTGCTGAGAAAATATCAGTACTCTGAAAGCAGGAAGGAGCTGATGTTCATACCTGGTGAACAAAAAGCACCTAGGTGGCCATAAACCTAGCCCAAAAGCAGGGGTGAAGAGGCTTTCCTTACCTGTGTCTTTCAATTGACACAGAAAACAAAACAAAACAAAAATGTACATATTTGTGCAGTTCCTTTGTGATCTTTTGAGACACATATACATAGTATAATACTTAACTCAGGGTTAGCTATCCATTGCCTCAAACTTCCCTTTATAGGGGGACTTTTTGAAACTCCTGTCTTTCAGTTTTCTGAAATGTATGGTGCACTGTCATCATCACTAGTCATAGCACTGTGCAGCAGAGAACCAAATGTTTTTGTTCCTAACCATAGCTCAGTGTCCACTGATCAACCTTTCTCCAACAGAGCTGTCCCATCTCTCCCTGATGTCCAATAAGTATATATCTCTATATTTTGAGGAGATTCCTGTTCTTAGACTCCACATATCAGTGCAGTCACAAAGATGTGGAAGTTGAAATAGAATCAACAAAGAAAACTCAAACTGAGTGAAAATTAGAAATAAAAAATTTAAGAACTTGAACAGGAACCTCAGAGACAAGATTTACCAACAAAATACAAGAAGTAGAAGAGAGAACTTCAGACATTAAAAACAAAATAGAAGAAATGGACACCTTGGTTAAGAAAACATCAAATCTAAATATAACCAAACTCAAAACATTCAAAATCTGAGACAATGAAAAACCAAATCTGTAAATAATGAAATAAAGGAAGGTAAAGAAACCAGGTCAAACACATAGAAAATATTTTCAATAAAATCATTAAAGAAAAATTTCCTAACCTAAAGAAGGAGAAGCCTATCAAAGTACAAGAAGCTTACAGAATATAAAATAGACTCAACCAGAAAAGACATTCTGGCCAGCACATAATGTTAACAAAAAAATGTAAAAAACATAAATAAACAATCTGTAAAAGGCAAGGGTAAAGGACCAAGTAACATATAAAAGCAGACCAATTAAAATTACACCTGATTTCTCAATGGAGACATAAAAGCCAGAAGCTCCTGGACAAATGTGCTGCAGCCTCTAAGAGATCAAGGAAGAAAATAAGACATTTCATAATAGAACACAATTTAAGCTGTAGATATTTGCAAATCCAGCCCTATAAAAGGTGCTAGAAGGAAAGCTCAACCTAAAGAAGTTGATGACACCCAGGAAAATACAGGTTGTAGAGGCTGCATGGGAAAAAGGCAAGGTGAAGGGAACAGACGACATGAACCTTGTATACAAAGGTTAAATCGACTCAACTTGCAGTGGAACCCAAGTAAGATTTTGCTCTAAGAAATATTATCTTACTTCATTATATAAGGAAACAGTAGACAATTAAAATCAGGGTGTGGTCTGGAGATACTTTGTAGATAAGCCTTCAACAGCAGTCCAGAGAATTTAAATGTAACTGATAACACTGCAGAAAATTCTCAATGATTTTATGTTTTAGCAAAGTCTTTATTCCTAGATTCATTATACAAATACATGTTATAAAACAATCCAATCACAAATACTCAAAGAAAGAACAACATATGTATGCATAATCAAATATCCATGAAAGACAAATGTCCACAAAGCCTGTCTCTGCTACTCACACAAAGTATCAAGCTCCGCAGTCCATGGTTCTCTCAATATCTAGCATCAAGTCATCCATTATAAGCTTCTTTTTTAAAGTTTTGTAAGGTAAATGACCTAGTTGGAGAGACACTCATGAATCTCAACTTTCTCCCAGCAGAAATAGAACAAGAAAGATGGAAAAGACTCTGGACTTAGTGAATATCTCAACCCACAGGGTTTCAGGATAATCTTAATCATTTGAAGATACAGAGATACTAGCATTAACTTGGAAAATAGTCACAGGTTCAATACAATTAAGCCCAGCCAGGGAAAGTTACTGAGATATTAGTCACAGTCTAATTGCCTGGTGATGACTTGATGACACCTGTATTTAGATGATAAAGGCTAGACTCTTGATCTCAAGCAATTTAGGCCAGACTGAGATTTCCCAAAGAACTGACACAGGTTTCCCCTAGCTTACCTACATCAGAATTTGAAAGCTACACGGATGGAGTTCCTCCAAACAACTAAGACAAAAGAACAAACCATTTCTACCTACCTGAAGCAGGAAACAGATATTGAAGCAAACAGAAGCACTGTACACTTTGGAGGAAAGCCAGCTGGGGAGACATGGTATAACTAGAGGTTGAAGTGATTTTACCACAGTTCCTCCTTTAGGTCTAACCTAAAACTACCATATGAACCAGCAAATAGACTTGCTGAAGGAATATTCCTGGAAGAACCAGAAACCAAAATTTGCACAGAAGTGCTTACAGAAGCATGATTCATATTATCCAAAAGGTAAACCAGTATTATTAGTATTCAACCAATTAGTATTCTGGTACATCTGCATAATGGAATATTATTCAGCTATAAAAATGAATCACAGATGTGTGCCTCAGCATGGGTAAACACTTGAAAGCATTGTGTTAAGATGCCAAACCACATGTTATATGAGTCAGTTTATATGAAATGTCCAGAATTAGCAAATCCATACACACAGAAATCAGAAATTAGACTAGTCATTGCCTGAGGCTAGAGGTGACTTAAGATTTGTGCATTGTTCTCTACCTGACACAAAAGTACAGAGAATACAGATCAAGGAATCTTTCCAAGATTGTTCAAGTGGAAATAATGGATATTAAAAAAAAAAAGTCAGGCTCAGAGTTGGAGAGTGCAAGAGTCAGGTTTTTTGTTGTTGTTGTTTTGGTTTGGGTTGGGTTTTTGGTGGGTTTTTTGTTAATGTGATGAATGCCTGAATGAAACAGACCATAGAAGAAAAAATTTAAGCTGTTCCCAAGGTTTTAATACAACATGGCAGAGAGGTCATAGCACAGAAAAATAGTTCACCTAATGGTGGAAGAGGAGGAAAGGGGCAGAGGGAAGGAGAGAGAGGAGGATAGAGAAGAGGAGAATAGAGGGAGAAACAGAAAATAGAAGAAAAAAAAGAGGGAGAAAGAGAAGGAGAAGGGAAAAATGTGGTCCTGGGCTTCATCCTCTACCCCCCTTACTCTGTCTGTGGCTCTGGCCTGCGGGATGGTAGTGCTTGCACTCATGGTGGGTATTCTCCCTATTAATTTTCCCTGGAAATGTGCTCACAAACACACTCAGAGGTATACCTTTTCAATTTCTTAAAGTTCCTCTTAATCTAATCCAATTGGTCTAACTAACTACAAGGGGAAAGAGAAATGAAACTACATAAGGGTTTTACTACTGCTGTTAACAGATACCATGACCAAAGCAACTCTTATCAGGACAATATTTAATTGGGGCTGACTTACAGGTTTAGTTGATTATCATCAAAGTGGGAGCATGACAACATCCAGACAGGCATGGTGCAAGAGGAGCTGAGAGTTCTACATCTTCATCTGAAAGCTGCTAGGAGAATACTGACTGACTTCCAGGTGGCTAGGATAAGGGTATTAAAGTCCATGCTAACAATGCCACACCTACTCCAACAAGGACACACCTCCTAATAGTGCCACTCCCAGGGCCAAGCATATACAAACCATCACAGACTTCCCCCTCCTCCCAAAAAAGAAAAAAAAAAGAAAAAAGAAATAATACCAATAGGTTGTCTTAGATTCTTCACATAGAAGATTCAGCCCCATAGTCTCAGGGCCTCCTGAGGGCTGGAGGTCATGAACAGTGAATGCATGAATTAATGACAAAGGAACCCCAATTCTCTACAAATTATGAAAGATGAGCATTTTAAATTTTATTGCATGTTGTGATTTAATTGACACAATTATTATTATGAATGAGCATTAAAATTTGGCCCATAGTTTATAGGCTTGCTATAGAAGAACAGTCTTATTGTCAGAAACCCAGCACAACCATGAGCCTGCCTGTTAGGGTTTTGCAGTGGAAGGAATGGTACCTTGGCATATTGAAGCCAAGGAATGCCACAAAGTTACATCATGCAACAGCCCTCACAAGAGAGCTTTATTGGGGGTCAGGGAGAGGTATACAGAGGCTGTCTCTGAGTGAGGATGGAGGGGAAAAAAAGAATGTGGTCTATGAAGTGTGAAGGCGCTGGCATTTTATAAAAAGTTATAGCGCATGAGCATAAAAAGAATATGTTAGTTGTAGCCACAGTGAAAATGCGTTGCATTTTGACTCTGGTGATGATGTGACCGCTGTTGCTGGGATACTGAAGGTGAGTTGGAGGTTGGGTTCTCCAACACTGATATCTCTGGTGGAATCATATTTATCTCTTCATCTGGCTGATCTCTTCTAATTGTATTTTTAATAGTTTTGTGTGTTTTTACTGAAAACCAACTCGAATATGTAATGGGAACATTGTCTGAAGACAAAAGAAATTAAATTAATGCCAGTGGAAAGAACTGAATCTGGAACATACCCAATCAGATGCACATTGGTGGAATGGATGAGTATGGAAAGCAAGCAGACATTGAAATAAAGTTATATGCCAGAGACCATTGAGAGTACACCAGACCTGTGGGATTGTGAAAGATAGCCTGGTCCCTGGATGAGCTAAGGCTAAAAGCACCAGAGATCCTGAAGAGATGATAGGAGTTTTGCCTGTTCATGGGCACCAGGCCCCTATCACTAGCTGCAAACCCACATAGATTTATGGCCATCAGTCATGTAAGGGCAGTACCCCAAGCCCCTCCACATGTAAAGGACATGACCTGTAGTCACATAGGCTCAAGACAGATCTCCACTTTAATGAGGTACCTAGAGGTCTGGAGGGCTCAGCCCATAAGCTATCCTTCCCAGGCATTCCTCCCTGCAAAAGGTCTTTAACCTCAGGCCCACCCTGAGAAGTGGGGTACGGTTTTACTCATCTACTTACCACTATGACAATAAATGCCTTAAAACCATGGACTGCCCTTTTTCATCAGGATCCTCCATGGGGAGCCATGGAGAAGGCCTATGAAGCTGCCATCTAGTCTTTCATAGAAGGCCGCTCTGTGCTCCCAGCCACACCACCAAGCCCAAGCCAAGCTCAAGCCTGCCACCAGCAAGCCAAAGACTCAAGGGACCAGTCGGAGCTCCTCCTTCTCCCTCACCTCCGCCCCAGGCTAGATCCAGCCTGCGGGGGTTGGGGGGGGACCTCCATTCTCAGCACTTCTGAGGCTTCCGCAGTGCCTGGATGTCCAAGAACCTGAGATCCAGATGGCCCCTGCCTCCTTGCAGGCCCAGGGACCCCAGAGCCAGCTCTAGCTGTCCTAGACTTCAGACTGTGCTTTCTCATCTCCGTAGCGGTATTCCGGGGCTTCGCCATGGCCCAACACCCACCCGGTGATAGTGTGGGGTAAACTCCTGTGTCCTGCCTCCCCAAGCGACTGTGCCCTGTGGCAGAGCAGACTTGGAACCCAGAACCCTACACAGATCCAGTTAAAGACAGAAGTCAGGGTGAGCTACTGAGAAAATGCTTCATCTTTCCCAATCCCCAGGTAATTTGAGGGCCATTTTCTATTACCCCCACAGTATCTGCATAGGCAGATACTAGGACATGATAGAGTGCATAATTATAAAAGTCTAGGCCTGTGTCTATCTTACAGGTAGCTTAAGGTACTTAGGACGCACATTTGGCCTAATGTGATGGCATGCACTTGTAATCCAGCACTGGGGAAAGTTGAGACAAGAGAATCTTAGGGAAAAAGTCAGCTTGGACTACTAGAAAGACTCTCTCAAAAATAAAAACAGCAAAAGACTGAATACTGCTAGTCCATTAATAGGAGAAAACTTGAGTAGAAAGATCAGCATTACTATTGTGGCTGATAGAGAGGTAGATTGCTTTTCCAGCTTCCTGGTAGAGACAGACAGATTCTTCTCTCCCACATCATTAAAGTGATAGCATTCATTGGAATCTAACAGAGAGTACCAACCTGTGTGGGAGAGATTGACTGGCTGTGTCTCATCCACTTCCTGTCTCCTCAGGACTCTGCCTTTATGCAAGTGTGCACCTGTACCTCCTCTGCTCATTTATTCAGTGTCACCACTGCAGAGAGTACCTTCTTGCTTATTCTACTTAAACTGCCAATCTCTCTGCAGCTCCCTCACCCCCTTGTCTTTCCTAATGCTTTGTTTCCTGAGGTCTAGCCATGTTTAAAACAATAAGAACATGTCTTACTGATCTGACCAACTTCCAATTAGTACCATTAGAACAGGAGCCCCATGTCGTAGGAATCAACCTGCTCAGTAATAAATATCAAATTTTGAACTCAGATGATGGCAAGCCACAAGAGAGTCCTGAAATATCCTGTGGAAGAAATTGCTGTTCAACAAGCAAACTCTATTTTTAAGTATTTAACAAAACAAGTCCATCATTGTCCTGGTTTTGTGATGTAGATGGAGCACTCAGATTTGTTCTTAGGCCTCCTTCACCAGGGTTCCCAGTCATCACAATGCAATGCAGACTGCACATGGGTTCACCCCGAAAGATCTCAGACTGATGCCCAACTCTGGGAGTTAGAAACTACCTACAGGATGGAGTTTATTAATCTACGCTGCAGATGAACCAGGCAAGGCCTGTGCAAGCATCGTATACGGAGCTGCAGCTCCTGGCCTTTCCACTAGACTATGTTGCTGAAACATAGAAGGCCTGACAAGAATGCTCAGAGAGTCCTGCTCAGTGGCTCAGGTAGAGCTGCCAAGCGCAAACACTTCATGGTAACACAGCTGTTTGCTTAAACAGGGAATGATGATACAAGCCTTTAATGTCAGAACTCAAGAAACAGACAGGCAGACCAGCCTGATTTACGTAGTGTGTTCCAAGCCAGCTGAAGCTACATAA
>CM052713.1:3784371-3836258 GCA_028551405.1 Uromys caudimaculatus
AAAAAAAAAAAAAAAAAAAAAATCTCTGAAAAAATTCAAGACAATCATTAACAAGGGGACACTCTAGTGAGACTATATAACAGTTGTAAATGTATATGCAACTAACATTGGAATTCCCAATGTCACAAAACAAATACAAATAGACATAAAAGGACAGTTAGATTCTTAATAGTGGGTTACTTCAACAACTCACTCTCATAAATATGTAGGTCATTCAGATTAAAAATCAATAAACTACAGATTTATCTATACCAAAGATCAAATCAACCTCATAGACATACAAAGATTATTCCAAATACATTCTTCTGAGAAACCCATGAAAGTGTCTTTAAAATTTATCACACTAAGAGCCAAAAGCCAAGTCTTAACAAATATGAAATAATTAAAATAATGTCATACCTTACCAAAGCATGGTAGAATAAAATTGGAAATTAATAGAAGACAAAAATACACAAATACTACAAACAGTTGAAGATTGAACAGTATACATTTGAACTAAAATTGAAGAAATCAGGGCAGAAGATTTACAACCCCTAAAATAAAATAAGTATGAAAACCTAACTTATCAAAACATTTGGGATACAATAGTAGCTTCTAAAGTGAAAGTTTATAGCTATAAATGCCTACGTTTTTGGTAAAACTCAGAATGATAACACATATAGAATGTAATGGTGCACCTAAAGGGTTTACAGAACAATAACAAGCCAAACCACGAAGATGGAAAGAAATGAAGGTAAGAGTAGAAACTAAGAAAAATTCTATGGTGGTTAATCTCTGCTATCAATTTGATGCAATCTATAATCACTGTGGAGATGAGTCTCTATGTATGTTTGTGGAGGATTGGGTTAATTAACATGGAAAGACTTGTCCAAAGTAGGTCACATCATGCCCTAGTCTTGGACCCTGGACTACAAAAACAAAAGAAAGATGGCTGAGCACTAGCATTCACTGTGCTCTGCTTCCTGAGTGTGGAAGCAATGTGAGCAACTACTCAAACTCCTGTCACCTTTGACTTCACAATAGTGACAGACCTTTGAGCCATGAGTCTAGATAATCCCTTTATCCTTTCGATTGCTTTTGTCAAGGTATTTGATCATAGCAAGGTTCTGGGAAAAGAAACTAAGACAGTGACTAAAGGTAGAATACAAAGAATCAGTGAAACCAACATCTTGGTATTTGGAAAAATAAAAAAACAAAAGACAAAAAAAAATTCTTATGCAAGCTAATCAAAAGAAAAAGGCGAAACCAAAAATAAATCAGAGGTGGAAGTAGAGGTATTCCACTGAAAACGTATAAAAGACAAAAGATCATTAAGGAAGACTTGGAAAACTAAAGATTTCAAAATCTGAAAAACCAAGGAAAAAGTGGATGTTACTGGGCACATCTGACATATGTGGACCATCATGTACAAAAATCAATTCAAATGGGGTTAAAAGGCTTTAATGTAAGAAACAAAGCTCTGAAACTGCCAGAAAAAAATAAGAGCTAACACGTAATGTGTACTCTTAACATGCTATAAGATTGAAACAGTAAAAAAGTTAACCAGCAAAGAAACACCGAACAGGAGAGGGACTCACTGCTGAGTTCCATCAGACTTTTAAGGAAGAGCTGACACTAATGTTCTCTAAACTGCTCCACAGGATAAAGAGGTGAGCAAACACTACCAAACTCATTCTATAAGTCCTGTGTTACCTTATACCAAAACTGGATAAGGACAAAACAACAACAATAAAACTACAAGACATTCCCCCAGTGAAGGAAGATTTACAAAGTCTCAATAAAATTCTTAGAAACAAAATTCAAAAACACAGTGAGATCATGACCAAATTAGTTTCATTAGGAGTACAAGAACTGTTCCCCACATATATATCAATAAATTAATACTAAATGTAAATAGACTTTAGGGTGAAAATCATATGTTCATCTTAATAAATGAAGAAAATTCCTTTGATGAACTTCAGCATCTCTTTGTGTCAAAAATGTTAATGAAACTAGAAGGAAAATGAGAATATCTTGACATAATAGTGATAACGTTCAGCAAACCTGTAGCCAATATTATGAGGAATAGGAGGACACTGAGAGCATTTCCTCTAAGATCAGTAGAGCAACAAGGAGTCCTCTCTTCCCACAACACAGTGCCAGCTAGAACAATACAACTAAAGAAAGAAAAAACTACAATTAAGAAACCAGCTAAATTATCCTTGCTTGTTGATAAGGTTCTACCAGAAAACTCTTAGAACTGATGAATACTTTCAGCAAAGGAGCAGGATATGAAAGCAAACAAACAAAAGTCAATACCCTTTCTATATATCAATAATGAACATGTAGAGAAAGACATCTAGAAAACAATCCCATTCATAATAGCTTCAGAAAAAAACAGCTGGGAATAAATCTAACTAAAGATGTGAAAGAATTCCATGATAACTACAAAACCCTGCAGAAAGCAATTGACGGAGACACTACAAGATGAAAAAGCCTCCCATCTCCATGGATTTGAAGAACGGCTATTGTGAAAATGGCTATAGTATCCAAAACAATTTATAAATTCAATGTAATATCCATTAAAATCCCATTGGCATTCTTCATAGACTTAGAAAAATATCTTAAAATTCATATGTAAATACAAAACAATACTTATCATAAAGAATAATGCTAAAAATATCACAGTATTTCAAATTATACTACAAAGATGTACTAACAAACATGGCATGTAGATTGATCAGATAGAAGCAGAGGACTCAGATCCATACACCTATAGCCACCTAATTATCTGTAAAGATGCAAGAAACACTCATTGTAGGCTAGACAACCTCTTCAACAAATAATGTTGGGAAAACAGAATGTCCATGTGTAGAAAAATAAAACTGGACCCTTTTTCTCTCTGCATGCACAAAAATCAATTCAAATGGAGTTAAAAGGCTTTAATCTAAGAAACAAAGCTCTGAAACTGCTAGACAAAAAAAAAAAAAAAAAAAAAAAAGAGCTAATACTTCAAGACACAGACATACCAATGGGTTTTCTGAAAAGGACTCAATAGTTCAGAAAATAACTCTAAGAGTTGACAAATGAAATTACATAAAATTAGCCAGGCAGTGGTGGCACACATCTTTAATCCCAGCACTTGGGAGGTAGAGGCAGGCAGATTTCTGAGTTCAAGGCCAGCCTGGTCTACAGAGTGAGTTCCAGGACAACCAGGGCTATACAGAGAAACCCTGTTTCAAAAAAAAAAAAAAAAAAACCAAAAAAAAAAGAAAGAAATTACATAAAATTAAAAATCTTCAATACAGCAACTGAAATGAGCAAGAGAGAAAAGAAACAACATGCAGAATGTGAGATATCATAATCAACCACACATTTGACAAAGGGGGACTATCTACATTCTATAAAGGATTCCAGAAGTTGATCAACACTCCCATTATCTAACCAATAAACAAGCAAACAAACTGAACTCACATCTTTTAAAACAGTAATAAGCATTTGAAAATATATTCAATGCAGATGTCACCAGAGAAACACAAACTGAGACACATTTAAGTTTCAGCTCACAAAGTCGAGATGGCTATCATTAAGAAAACAAGGGATAACCAATGGCGGCAAGAATTTTGGAAAAGATAGATCCTTATACACTCTTAGTGGGGATGGAAACTTGTAAGACCACAAGGGAATAAGTACAGAATTTCCTCAGAAGACAAAAAATATAACTATCATGAAGTCCAGCTATTTCATTCTTAGGTGTATGCCCAAAGACATCCAAGTCGACATTCTACGGAGATGCCTGCATCCATGTTGCTGCAGTCGTCACAAAGCCAAGATACAGCACCAGTCTAGACACACATCACATGGATGGATAAGGAAATATCTGCTGTGCCACACATACATTACAACAGCGTTTTATTTAGCTGTAAAGAAGAATGAAATTATGTCATTTTCAGAAAAAGGGATTAAACTAGATATTATTGTGTTAATCAAATTGATCTAAACTCAAATATACAATGTCACATTTTCTGTCATATATGGAACAAAGATGTGTGGGTGTATACACTCACATGCACATACACGTGTTGCATGAAAGCAAAAGAGAACTATGAAGGTGAAAGAAGGATGACAAGATAAGGAAAAATATTTTTCTCTTTATATGAAAGACTTAGGTGTAAACACATATGTATGTACATACATAGATATCATGAAAGCAAAAGGGATATTATTCAGGGGGATAAGGGAATCAGTGTCAGGGAGTACTGGGATGACAAGAAAGGAACAAATATAAGCAAAGTAGAATTATATGTATAGATTAAAAATGTCAGAGTAAAACCCATTATTTTATATGCTAACTAAAAAGATTTAAGAAAAAAGTAAAACAAAGCCAGGCAGTGGTGGTGCACACCTTTAATCCCAGCACTTGGGAGGCAGAGGCAGGCGGATTTCTGAGTTTGAGGCCAGCCTGGTCTACAGAGTAAGTTCCAGGACAGCCAGGGCTACACAGAAAACCCTGTCTCAAAAAACCAAAAAAAAAAAAAAAAAAAAAAAGAAAGAAAGAAAGAAAGAAAGAAAGAAAGAAAGAAAGAAAGAAAGAAAGAAAGAAAGAAAGAAAGAAAGAAAGAAAGAAAAACGAAAAACAAAATACCAGTAATTTAATGAATGACAATGAGTTCCCCACAAAGTGAGGTACCCAGAGCCAGAAACACAAATATGACAAGTGCCTTGCTCACCCATCATCAGGAAAGCTTCCTCCTGCAGCAGATGGGAACAAATACAGAGACTGACAGCCAGACATTATGAAGAGAGTGAAAGACCTCAGAAAACTCAGCCCTAAATGAGAAGTCTCCATCAAATCCTTCCCCTCAAGGCTTGTCGAACCTCACAGAAAAGGAGACAGACATTTGAAAGCACAGAGACTGAGGCAGCACGCTCAGGGCCTGCACTGGTCTGCACTAGATGGGGCCCTAGAACAAAAGAAAGTAGACACACACTGCCATCTCTAATCCAGAAACAATTTCAAATTGATTACCACTTGCAAATGAAAATATAGGTTCCTCCAAGGGAGTCTCACTGGTCTTGGTCTCTCTCTCTCTCTCTCTCTCTCTCTCTCTCTCTCTCTCTCTCTCTCTTTCTCCTGCCCCCCCCCCCCGCAGGTCCTTTGTGTATAGCTTCCAGTTTAGTGTTTCTACTTCTATGGGATTCTTGAACATGCATAAAGTGGGTCTCTGTTTCTCGTGCCTTCTCTTGAGCTCTTCTCCTTCTGTTTGTTTGTCCAAACCACAAAAAGCAAAAGTTCAGAAAGTATATCTTAAAGAGGCTGTAAAAGAGTCAGGTGACGTTCTCCAGACTGTCAATATATGTGTTTAGTGAGATCCTGCATTTGTCTTAGAAATGTACCTTCATATAATCCCAGCACTCAGAAGTCAGAAGCAGAAGGATTAAAGAGTTCAAGGACAGCATCAAATCTAAATCAAGTTCAAGGCCATCCTAGCCCACATGAAACTCTGCCTCAAAAACCTTCAAAAAGAAAAATAACAAAATCCTCCTCTCAAGTCTGCTGTAGAGCAGCATGCCTGCTGTTCCACTCCACCAAACACAGAATAGAGCACCTATGTCCTACATACTCAGGAAGAAAATCATGAAGGCTATATCTAAGAATCTGAGACCAGCTTGGCAGCATAGTGGTGTCCTATGTGCAACAAAATGTCTCAAAAATACTAATCAAAATGCAAAGCAGGAAGACTGGCCAACTTGGACAACATAGTGGGGCTCTGTCTGTAAAGCAATCAATCAATAAACCAATACATTATTAAGTCATCCAGAAATCAGTAAGCCTGCACAGTCCATGTATACAAGAACACATTGTGTAGTTGGAAATAGTCTTGATCCTTCTTCCCTCCAGAATCTCCAAAGAAGCAAGATCAGGACAGGAATAAATTGCTTTCTGATGGGAGCTTGGCTGTAAAAATATTTGAATATTTATCTACACTGCACATCTGCGTATTGTGAGAAAAGAGAATGCTTCAAAGTTACTTCTCTCTGTAGGTTCATTCCTTATGAGAGGAAAACTAAAAGCTGTTATTTTTTCACTCATCAAAAGTACTATCAAGATTCCAGATGAGAAAGCTGCAGAGACATTCCATTTTTAAAGCCTTTCCTATGTCAAACATCTAGGTAAAGTGCCATTCTAAGAACATACTATAGATAAATAAATTCTAAGTAGCAGATAGAAAAAGGTAATTCTCTGGACTATGTCTAGGTAATGTTTTTCTTTTTTAGTATTGGTTTTGAAATTTGGGCATAAATCGGTAGAGACCTTACCCACTAAACTAAAGCAAACTAAACAAATGGGCAGAGAAAAAATGGGAGGAGATTTGCTTGTAGGTCTACCCAGAGAAGGATTCCTGGAAGTCACTAGACAACCTATAGAGAAACTTTGAAGATGGAGATGGATATTTTCTATTAAGATAAGGTCATGATGCTATCATAAACAAGGAAGAGAATTACAGCATCATCTGGATAGATTCTGTCTGAAGGAGGTCTAAGGCAAGCTAGATGACCAACCAACTGCAGATACTGACTCTATGAGACATGTGAGTGGAGCATCTTGGAGTGCTCTTTTGCATTTGTTTCTCTCAGAAAGAGCAGAGCTCCCCCTCCCTAATTCAAAAGAGCCATGGAAGCTAAAATGGATGCAATGGTGATCCATGAATATTGTAAAGCGTCCAGTGAGAAAGAGTCCAGTGAGGGACAGTCCTTAGCTCACCTTTTCCATATCCAGAGTTCCTAGAAATACATGGAGCATGCTGACAAAATTCAGTTTGGGGCTATTTTGTGGTGCCCTCCTCCTCCTCCTCCTCCTCCTCCTCCTCCTCCTCCTCCTCCTCCTCCTCCTCCTCCTCCCCTTCCTCCTTTTCCATCTCCTTTTTTCAGAAGAGGAAGTAAGGAGAGAGATGATAGAGGAGGAGGAAAAGGAAGAGGAGGAAGAGAAGGAGGGGGAAGAGTTCTTCCAAAGCCCAGAAAGAATCTACTACCCAGTTTTCATTGCTATTTGCCATTTTTCTGAAAATGGAAAGACTAAGGTGATACTTCTGAGACAAAAAGGAACAAAATGAAATTTTAATTTTTTAATTTAAATATTATGTTTATGATATGTGTTGCTGGGTTGCTTTTTAAAAACCTAGGTGAAGTTTGACAAATTAAATGAGTCTTGGTGTAATTAAATTTATAAGCACAGAGGAAAATGTTAAACTTTATTAACTGGGGAAAAATGTGGCTCCTTAGCTGAACAGGCAGCTTACAAAGACAAAGGAGATAAGTTTATGGGAGTTAAATAAACACAATATTTTATATTATAGACCCAATGAATCCATTTGCAATGAATCTAAGAGTTGAAATTGGCTTACAGGACTTTAGTCTCTCCTGGGATGCATGAGCAGACCCAGGGGCATGCATGTGGCTCCTGGTTCTTTTTCCACTTCAGCACATGTTGCAAGCTCTGCAGCCCTAGACATTCCTGGATTCAGTAACCAGCCTGCGCGGAGCAGGAAGTTGTTAAGAATGTGTTTAGGCAGAAAGAAAAAATGCATGGGAATTCAGTTCACATAAGAGGTGGGAAAAGGATCCAGCCATGAAGTATAGCCCACAGGAAGACAAGATTTGTAGACTGGTTGATGGGGCCACTCTTGCTGGGTTACATTTTGGAGATGTATGCATTTCCTGTGGCTGCTATTCTTCCTGAGCACTCAGAAGCCAAAGTTTACACAAACTAAACTTCCTTCTTTAAGTACCAGTTAGCTAACCAGAAGCATATTAATTAGTGCCAATTATTGGCATGCCAGCAACACCTACAGATTAATATTTTAGGAATTAGAAGCTCAGCTGAGCATGAAAATGTAAACTTGGAATTGGAGACAGAGACAGAGAGAACAGGATGCTTCTCAAGTAAAGAGGAAGAAACCCTTGTGTCTTCCTGATAACAGGGCCTGAGGAGGCCAGAATCAAGTCCACACATTCCCACACACTCTCAGCATGGCACAGATTTTCATATGTGGCCCTGAAAGTACACAAAATCCCTCCCCTCTGTGATTCAAGTTATCTCAGTTCCATAGCGAAAACATAAATGATTAAGCTCCTGTTGTGAAGAGGAGGTTTTCTGAAGTGAGTTTCAAGGATGAGCCTGACCTGGAAGCAAGCTGTGCCCTTCCCAGGAGCAAAAGGCCTTCTTTCGTGCAGAGCGTCACACCCTCAGGGCTCACAATGAGACTTCACTTTGGGCTTTCTGGTCTTTATTCTGTTTAGTTCCTTGAGCATCTCCAGAAACAGAATGGTCACCCTTACAGCTGAGGGTTGGAGAAGTATGGTATTAATTATCCAAGTGCTGCTATTCAACTATTTTAAACAAACAACCGCCCCAACTACCCCCACTCCCTAAGGCTCTGTCCTCACACTCCAAGCAGGCTGGTCACTGAGATTCCCATTGGGTTTCCACAAGTTCCCACTGGGACCCACAGTTTCCTGGACAATTCTAGGATACCAGCTCTGGCTGACTTCTAGGCAGCTGTATCTCACCCATCCCTTAGGGTCCCTGAAATCTCTAAGCGTGCTCCCCCAAGCCTAACAAGCCTACCTTGGTTGGTTCCATTCCCTTATTCTTCCTCAAAAGACTTCAGCTATTTTCCCTGCACTCTCCTTAAACTGAGTACCAGAGCCCGGCCAGGTTTGCTAAACCTAGTGCACACTTTAAGCCGAGCCCCACACGGGTTCGCCCCCGCCCCCAACCTCAGGCTTTCCCCTCCTCCTACCCCCCAGGCTCCTGCCTTCCCCCATTCTCCCTCCCAGCAGTGCTCCCAGCCTGCCTATCATCTTGCTCTAATTGTTTCCAGATTCGTGTGGGAGGTCAGGGCCCGGGAGTGCTGCTTCATGCCAAGTTTATAAACAGAGCAGTGTTTCCAGATGTCCGCTGGCTCCAGCCTGGCGAGCAGGTTGATTGGGACCAGAATAACAACAGGTGGAGCGCAGACAATGAGTTCCTTGACACATATTTACTCCCTCAGCGTTTACTTTCCTTGCAGCCTCCACTCCATCTGCTGTGGCCACCGAGGTGGACTTCCACAGCGGCAAATCGGGTGGAGGCAGCGGAATGCAAAGGAAAAAAAAAAGTCATTTCCCTAGAGAGAGCACGAGCTGGGGGAGGGGCCTACACCCCTAGCGGGCCCAGCTGTCAATGAACTGGGGACAAGGAGGTGTCTCTCCTTCAGAACGGATTATGGGAACTGCCTTAAGGCCCAAACCCTGTTATATGAATCCAGGGAATGAAGGAAACAAGCTGGCCTAGCAGTTGGACTGCCAACTGCTGAGGGACTGCGTGCAACCCTGAGCTCAGGCTACAGGAGGCCCCTGTGAGGCCATCAAGAAACAACAGAGACATCAGAGGCCTTTAGAGAAACACGGGGTTGTGCATGGGCCCCCCGCAGCAGCATTTGTCCCCAAAGTTCTAAGACCTGGGTCTAAGTCCAAATAGAAGAGCCTGTCCGATCAGAGTTGGAGTTGAAATCATGATGGAGCCATGACAGCAGGGGCAGGCTAGTGCAGGGTGGAAAGCTGAAGAGTTTAGGTTTACAGTCCCTCCCTCAAAAAAATAAAAAAGAAGAGAAAGAAAGAAAGAAGAAAAGGAAAGGAAAAAACAGGTACCAGCAGGAACCAGTGTCCCCGAAAGTAAGGAATATAAATATCAGAAAGTACGTTTTAAGGGTCTCCAAGTTAAATCTAAATTATCTCTGTGTCTTTTGAATCGGAGTTTCTGCTTTTAAAATGTAACTCGATCCTAGGGCTTTGAAGCTAGAGATCCACAATCAGGCTGTGCAATTTATCTGAACTGACAGAGCCGGGCCTTGGAGGCCTGCTCATCCGCCCCACACCCCCTTACTGTCCTCCACAGCACCACTTCACTTTAAAGCATCTCAGAATACCAGTTAGTAAAACAAGGCCACACTTGGTATTTCTCTCAGTTGGTGCAGAATCTTTACACAGGATATTAATCCATATTTCTTTAATTACTTCACTACATTTTTTTACAAAACACTTATTGAGGTTTTTCTCTGAAAAGCTCCAGGTATTATATAAGGAATTCTTAAGAAAAATAAACATATCTTAGACTAAAGAGCAACAAAAACGACTTAGAGGGAATACATTCACAACAGGGGACATAAATGGAGCTCCTGGAGAGGGAGACAGGGCAGAAAGGTTGAGACTGGTACAGGAATCAGCTCACATCTCAGTCCTATAAAATCACTGGGCAAGGGTTAAATCAGAACCTCTACAAGAATGGTTTACCCTGCAGAAGCATCTGTGGAAGAATCTGAAAGCTTGGTGCCCTGTCATTCCAAGGACAAGTGCCCTGTGCAAATACTGTAGCTCTCACCAAATTCAGAAATAATCAGAAAGAACCTTGTTTTTCATGAATATTGGTACAATGAATACTGGTACAAAATTACCAAGCTTTTTGGGAACAAGGTCTGCCCCCCAAAATGAAATGGCAGCAGCTAAAGAAAATTCCCCGGACACCATCCTGGCTCAATGAGTACCTAGCAACGCTGTCCTGGTTCCACTGTGACTGAGCAGCTGTGCTGAAGTCATCTCTGCAATAGGCAAGGTTTTCCCACTTGTACTCCGTGACTGAACATGAGCAGGCACTGCCAACCACAAAGCAGGAGGTACACTGGACAGCCACTACAGATGCCAGCACAGACACATAGTTTGTTCCTACTATTGCAAAATGGTCAGTACAAAGGAGAATTATTATTAGGTCCATCTACATAATAAAAATTTTTTTAAGAAAATATTGAAATAAATGGACGTAATAATAATGGATAAAGTGGAAATATGGTCAATGGTACAATCTTTTCTGACTTCATTGATAAATGGGAAGTTTCTGATTTGGAGTAGGTTTTGGGTTTTGTGGACTACTGGGTTCACATTATCAGTTGTTCCAATCCATGTGAAGCCCAAGATGGAAACCACTCAAGTTTTTGCAATTACATTGAGAAAGCAAAGTAGTTTTTGTTTTTGTTTGTTTGTTTTTTGGGTTTTGTTTTTTGGGTTTTTTTGACTAGAGAACTTTGTCAAGCTATAATCTTTTGTACCTTTCTTCATGTAGATCAAGGTATCTTAGCTAACACAATATACTCACTCTTGTTGTTGTTTTTACACAGTCTCGGTGTCCTAGGGCCAAATCATGCAGCAATGAAGTCAGGATGTTGAGGACTCTAAGTCACTGCTGTGCAGCCTATCTCTATAGGTGAATGCTGAAATGCTTCTGGAAACAAAGCTCACTGCCCGCCAGTCCACTGGCCAAGCCAGCCTTTCTGTAATGCTTAAAACACTTCTAACCAGAATTAAGGGATTTCTTCCAACCCTTTTAAACTTGGCAAGCAACTGAAGAAAGTGGTGTGGAGAAGGTGAGAAATGCCATTTTCAAATCCCACAAGAGCCAAGTAAGCAGTCCATGGTGACTTCACCAAAATTCCCTTACAAAGGACTACTTGTCAGTGCCGAGTTCAGGCTTTAAGAATGTGAAGTCAAAGATTTCAAAGTGTAGATGATAAGTATTTCCTTTCTACTATGCTTTTTTCCCTAAGCATTAGCTCCTCCCACCCACCCCTCCTGTTTGCTTTGCCAAAAGTTGATCTGATTCATGAAATCTCCTCCCAGACAAGGAACTGCTGCACATGGCTGATAGCATCTCAGGGAGAATGGGGTCCATGGGGCTGCACAGACTCTGCTGAACCGTGCCTCAAGCACATGGAGAGCCTGCTTGTTATATCATACACTTGCTCCTAGTTCTGGGCACAGACTACAGAAGGACACAAGTGACAGATGTCTCTAAAGTAGCTCTAATCTCATTAGGAACCCCAGTCCATGCCAGTTGGCATGCTCCATGGAAAGAAACAGCAATTTTGAACCTCATGCTGTGCCTAAGAAAATGGCAAAGCCAATTGAGCTAATATCCCCTTTTCAGTCACACTACCAGGAATATATCCATGCAATAAATCTGACCTGGCCTTACAAGGTCACGGACTTAGACACTTCCTCTTTGTAAGCTGCTGTTTCTCCCATGGAATTTTAAGTCTTTCTTTATTCTAATCTCCAAGTATGCTTTCGTAGCTGCTTAGATAAATCTATACCATATTCCTACATCTCAAGAAAGACTGATGAATCACCTGTTGTTTAGTTTGTGGCCAAGAGGCTGATGACTTACAAGTCCTCCAATCAAAGCTTGTCTGACAGTGACCCAAAGTAGTCCCAGAGGGATCTAAATTGATCTAAAGAAATGCCAAGATTAGCAAACAGGTCTGAGTTCTTCTAAGGTAAGTTTCTATCCCACCTGTAATGTTCTTCGGTTACAATGACATGTGAACAGCTGAGAAAATGTCTCCGACATATGCACTCTCAGAGAAGCCAGACTGTTTTTAACCATGCATCTAATGTATGCTAACTTCACAAGTCCATGTAAACTTTGTAGGATGCCAGTGCATTAAAAAATAGTGCAGCTTCTCAATTGGTTAGACCTTTTACTAAGGATTTGGCTGAACGCCAAGTCTAAGGTACGGGAGGCTGAAGGTAGTTAACTAGCATCTTCACTGTACAGGCAAAGCAAACAGCCCTTTTACTTGAAAGGCCTCTGGTAAGGCTGACAAAGGATCAAGGGTAAAGCTGCTCTGTAGGCTGTTTACTTTGTTTTTAGTGACAATGAGAGCTGTGGTAATTTAACCGAAGTAATAAGAATGTATTCATAGTTGTAACAAATTGATCTGGGGATTGGGAGGCGGTGCAGTCACTACACTGCTCACTTTGCAAGCATTCAGACATACATTCAGTCACCAGAACCCACATTTTAAAAAACAGCAGTTATGATGGCATGTGCTTGTAATCCCAGCACTGGGGAAGCAGAAACAGAAGATCCTTGTGACCTAGCCCACTTGCTGAGTTCCAGACAAAAAAGAAACCTGTTTCACAAAAATCAGAAAAACAACAACAACAACAACAACAAAACCCTAAAGGCTATCTGAAGCTGCCCTCTGAGGTCCACATGCATGCACTTACTCAAGTTAAAGTGCATCATTCTTTATGGACATCCACATGTGTGCACACATAGAGTTTATAAACCTTGAACAAAAGGATCCATCAGCACCTATTTTGGTATTCTTTTTTGGGTTATTTTTCTTGTTTGTGGGGGTTGTGTTTGTTTGTTTGTTTGATTGGTTTTGTTTGGTTTAAGATGAGGTTTCACTAGCCTTGGCTGATCTGGAACTCAGTACATCAACCAGGCAGGCTTCAAACTCAACTGCCTCTGCCTCCCAGATACTGGAATTAAAAATGTGTTCCTTTTTTATTTTATTTTTTAAAAGACAGTCTTGCTATGTAATTCAAGTTGCCTGGATCACATAATTTATCTGCTTCTGCCTTCTGTGTAGGAGGATTCCAAGCATATGTGTCCACACTCGACTGCCATTTTATTATACCATTAAGTCACGTGACAAACAAAAGCCAACCTCCTGAATATGAAGTGAAGGTTCTGATCTATACACTTGCTGACCAGCGTGTGTGGAGAAGTTACCAGATAGATCTCCTTTCCTTATTACAGGACCTACACGTGAATGAATCAAAAGACAAAACAACAACAATAACAACAAAATCAAACAAACAAGTTCTCTCATAAGTCAGAACCATCTAACCCCAAAATGTGTGCATGGGCCCATTCAAGTTATTACTTAGAAGAAAATGAGATTTCTTTTCTTTTTTCTTTCTTTTTTTTCTTTTCAGCCAACACTGAGGAATTCTATAACCGTCTACATTTTTCAAGAGGGAAACATTTTGGTTGGATGGATATGAACCTTTCCCACAGAGCTCTTGTTCTGTCATATAGAGTCCAGGGGCTCACTAACATTCCTTTCCTTGGGAGTCCAAACCACTCTATGGACCCAACCACAAGTAGGTCAGACTCAGAGGTGAGCAAAGCCGCAAAAAACTATAAACTGTCTTTCTTCTGGAATACTGGTGCTTTCTAAATCTGAATTGCTTGAAATCCTTCTGGGATATCAGTCTTCTATGAGACAAACAAGAGAGTTTTAAATCATTAAAATCTGTTTTAACACTGGAAGAAATTTACACTACAGTGGAACACAGTTGTCTATTTAGAAAGAACTGAAAGTTACTCATATCCCCTTGCTACAGATAAAAATCCTTAAACATCCAAAAGGATTAGGGACACAGTACTTTGGAATAACAACTTATTTCCAATAAAAATGATATTTAGCTAAGAAGCAACTAAAATTTATATAACCCAAACTAAGCATGTTAATTGAAAAGAGTCTGCTTCCCCAAACTCAGTGTCCTACAAGAGATTTCCTAACATCAAAGATGGTAACGTTGTTCAGGAGGGGACAGAGGACAGAAAAGATAAAAAGAGCAGAAATAAGAGAATGCCTTGTAAGTTTTAAGAAAGATGACCCTGAATCAGACTGGAAAAGATGAGTCATTTAAAAATGTTAAATGTCCCAGACCTGCCTAATATTTCCCCTGCCCACTGAGAATTCAGAAATGCCATTATGTAAGCCAGAAGACGGACTCAGTCATAAAGACTGAATGGTTTAACAACTACTTCTGATTTTTAAAAAAATGTTGAAGATGCTGAGTAACTTACAGGGAACCCACATGGCACAGATACATATCCAATCCTGAGGCATCAGATCCTGAGCTGAATAAAAAGAGCATCTAGGGGATCGGCCTGGTAGAAGTTTGGTATGTAATGTCTATGCCCAGCTTCTACCTGGCCTTTGGTGTAATGGATGATGACAGTTCAAAGCAGTAGACATTCCTGGGAATGAAGCAGGCAGGGCAGCATGGATCAGAGGAGCCCTTGAAAACTGCTGTCTAAGGAAGATGAGAAACTTGAGATCCAGACATCCCATTTCAGGTCTGACGTGGGTGAGACTCAGGCTAAGCACTGCATTTTCAGCGGACCCATTTCATAGTTCTCCATTTGCCCTCGGTGGCTTGGGCTAGGCCTCAGAGTTGGCTGCCCAACAAAAATGGTCACGTGTATCAAACCAACTAAAGCAAAGTAGGAATGGATGACAAGGACAAATCTGAAATCCAATGTAACAGAAAGCCTTTGACCTGAAAGATAGTTTCTTAACCCTGTAATGTAAGGTGACATCATGTCAGGGTAGTTAATTCTGAAGATGTGCATAAAGCTCCTTCACAGTGCCTGTCTATTAATCCTCCAATAATTTATAATTTAAAACAATGTACTGGTAACCTGTCTAAGCATAAAAAACAGGTGTTTTTTCAAAAATGAAATCCTTGTAAATTATACAGAAAATTATCCTTTCAAATTTGGCTTGAAAAATAAACAACGAACCAAAGAAACAAGTCTGTTGCAACTGAGCAAGTTTTGCTGGGATTTTACCCACTCCCTCCATGGTATTTGGATCCATCACTTACCACCACCTCTGGCAGCCACAGATCTCTGCATCTTTAGGCTAGCCTGTCCTTAAAACTTCCCTCTGAGTGCCATCATTTTCTTTTTAAAAAAATGGTTCTGTTTTCAGCCATGATGGAGCTGTTCTTCGCTCACTATCTTGAGGATTACAATGCCTACAAGAGTCTTTACCAGGATATTTCCCCCTTTGACAATAGATGACAGAGGTAGGAACATCTGTAAAGCAAGCCAACACATAGTCAGTGTTCAATTCTCCATCTACTCTGTCGTCTCCTTGGCATGATGAGAAGAAGTGCCAAGTGGGCTTATTTCCAGTCTTCAGCATATCAGGTTCTGGTGCTGGATTTCCAGATTAGTACTATTTCCAACAAGTGAGATGGGAGCTGGAGCCCATTTGTACAAGCTTCTATCCTATAGGCAGCCTGTAGTATTGTCAAGTCCTTGCTGAGATCTCTAGCATCTACCCTTGTTTACTTGCCAAACTAGTTTGGAGTCTGACCCATTTTCATAGTCTTCCAACACTGATAACTCTTCTAAACCTCTCTAGTTTCCCATAAAATACAACAACTTTTAAATCATCCATAGTAGTTCCTATTTTTTCTGTATAGATTCTATCAGTTAATGCCCTTGTCAATAATGAAGTAACTGGTACATATCAAAGAGCCTCTGATTACATATTCCTAAAATATCTAATGTCTACCCATCTGAAACATTCAAGGCAAAGAGAAAGTTTTAACTTCAAAAGACAATAGAGAAGACTTGAGATACAGTTCAGTGATAGAGCCCTTGTCTAGCTTGTGGTATACAGCCCATTCCCAGTACTATAATAACAATAACAACAATTCTAACGAAATTAGATTTACAAGAAGCAATAGAGATTGGTAGAGATTCGAGGATCTGAAAGACCCTATTTTTTAAATTGTTACTTTTTTTTCCTCATCCAGTTGAGACAGTGAATATCTTAAGGAAGAGATCTAGAAAACTTATTTTTTCTTAATTTGGATTTTATGATGCTTCTTTTTTCTTCATATAATTAATGAGTAGAGACTACTAAAGTTAGAAATTTTGCTTCTTTTGATTATGAGAAAACATTCTAATATACTAAGTTGGTTATATCAGAAATTTCACAAACAACCACTAAATATGTAGAAAGACAAGTACGTTACTCATGAAGCAAGGTCCAGCCTGGACTTCAATGAATAGGAATGAGAGCATAGGCATGCTACTCATTAAACAAGGTCCAGCCTGGATTTAACTTTAATCAGGATGAATCCATGAGAGTTAAGAAATAAGGTGTTACTCTTGCACCCAATACCCTAGGATCCCCAACCTAACAGATGGAACAGGCAGCTATAAACCAAGGACAAAACTAGCTGTTGTCAAAGGATAGTAGATATACAAAGGCCATGTCTCCTGAGCATAGCTCTTGCTTGAAAAGAGAGGATAAAATGTCTCCAAAGGTGTTTATGAGTGATCTAAGCCAATTTCTGGCCAAAGGATGCTAGTTCTAAAAGAAAACTTCAGAACTCCTTAAAGCCAAGGGTAACTAAGAAATGGGCTCATTTCAAGGCTCCTCTTACTGGGGACAGTAGAAATGACAGGATAGAACTACAAAAAGAATTGAGTTAAATAGTGAACGAGACTGGGAAAAAGGCACAGCATTAGACCCTTGCTGGGCATATGCTAGGGTTCAATTCATGTAGTTTGGATATATCCACAATATCAATAATAATAATGAAGGTGAGGTAGTGCAGGGCTGAGAAAGGCAGTCTGTTTTCTGGTAGAGCTAAGGCTTGAACTCCATAGGTCCAATAGGTGTCTCCAGCCTACAAGGGACAGCAGGTATTTGCCAGGCTCCTAGAAAACAGCTCCTGACATGTGCCTATATCTCTCCATAGGTCTGTGACTTTTGGTAATGTAAAAAAGAAAACGTCTCTCAAGCCTCTCCTCAGGTAGAGGCGTGGTCACACCCCTAAGCCCTGCCACAGGTAGAAGCGGGCCACATAGCCTCAAGACATCCCCATGTTAATGAGACATCTAGAGGCTTAGGCACGCCCCTTTCCAGTTACTATTTCAACCTCACCCCTCCTTGAGGGCACAGGGAGTATGGTCTCACCCATGCCACTCTCCACGATGATATTAAATGCTCTGAAACCCTGGACTGTCTCTCTTCATCTGCTGTGGGAAACAATGGAACCGACCTTCACCTAAAGAGCCGTGTCTAGCCTCCCACCGAAGCCGTCTCAGCTTTCCCTCCCTGCTCTGAGGTCCCATTTTGTTCCCAGCTGTTTGGCAGCATCCAGCAGCATCTGCGATGCCCAGAGCCTGGGAACCCCACGAGCAGGCTGCGGTGCGTCTCCCCGCGAATCACTGCCAACCCTCGCCTACCCCTGACCAAGGAAAAACATCTATTAATCCTGATTAAGCAGTCAACAGAAGCTTTAAAAGCATTCCTTGTCCCTAACAGACAAAATAAACTCAGCTTCTAAGTATGGACTAGAACAATTTTTCATTCAGGAGACCAGGCATGGTGGGATTCAGAGAAGGGTTGTTTTAGGAACAAGCCTTCAGGAAGCCAAGCCAAAACTGTTCCCCAAGTATCCGTTAGCACCAACCCACCTGTACAAAGCAGAGATCATTGCCTTTTACAGAGGAGAGCAGCAAAGGCATTGCCTGCCATAGAGTGAACAAGCAGTGAGATCATTGCCTGCCATAGAGGTAGAACAGCACCGTTGTGATGTCGTCGGAGCTCAGCACAGGAAAAACAAGGTCAGATCAGAGTAATGGCTGGAGACTTCACTCAAAGAAAAGTCCTGGGTAAGATAGAATAAAAACTCAAGACTTAACCATCATGCACAGGGTGAAATAGGCAAGGACTGGGAACAGATTCCTGACTCTCAGAAGGAAACAAAAGCCTGCCTGTTAAGATTTTCACTGAGTTCCTGGGTCTCCTGGAAGTTCCCAAAGTAAACAAATTATACCATTTACTTCAGGAGAAGAGTTCCACTTGCTGAGCACCAGCACCAAAAATGAATACCCCCCCAAAAAGGCTCATGAGGCCACATGAAGATCAGAACTAGGCCAGAATAATGAAGGTGATGTCTTTACGCACGGCCTGGGGGATGGCAGAGTCTAAGACAAAGCTTCTTAGGCAAGCAACTTCTTGCCACAGAGAAGGTTATAATAAGCCAAAGTACTACTATGTAATGAGAATTCAAGAATAAAGTTTATGAAGAGACATGCTGACAGGATTACAAAGTAAAGTAGGTCAGGTATTTTTATTGAACATCTGCTTAATGCCAGACAAGTCACACACTTTTCATTTATTGCACACATTTGAGTGTCATTATGATTATTATCTGAGGTGATAGAACACACAAAAAGCTAAGTATGTTACCCCTCCATGCCGAGCTGTGTTGTGGGAGAGTAATGAAGCCTTAACTTTAGATCCAGGAGTAATGGCACCAAGCCTGGGATGTTGACCTAAATCATATGCCACCAAACGTATGGACATTGTAAAGAGGAAAGGGCAAATGGACCTAAGAAACAGTGCTTAGACCCAAGGAACCCAGGCCTTGGACCTATGAGTTCATCATTTACCCCACAGTATATCCAAGGCTGCCGTTTTCAACTTCCCTTTTTCCTGAAATGAACGCAGCTATTGCAACTGTGCTATTTGTGGTATAGAGACCCACGGAAAAGCTACTTTGTTCAGGGATCGAAATTCCTCAGCCTGAACATTTCTAACAAGTCCTTGGTCCTAACAGAAGATTGAGAGAACTAGAATGTGGGTGACTATCTGTCAAAGTCACCTTAAGACATCCTATTAGAACTGGGAGGAGACTTTAATGATAGTTGTTTTCTTGTGATTTTTCCATGTGTCTGAGCCAGGTCCCAGAGAGAGAAGGTGTGAGCTCTCTAGGCCAAGTGGGCCTCCTCCACTGACTCCTAAAAAGACACTGCCCTCTAATACATAAGGACAACCAATGCTGCAGAGGCTGGAACTGCTCAGGGTACGACTCAGAAAGTTCTTGGCTTCCTGTGTTCAAAGCCAACTTCACAAGACTGTAAGATCTATGTCATAATCATCACATAGAAAAGTGGCTCTCAACCTTCCTAATGTTGTGACCCTTTAATACAGTTCCTCATGTTGCAGTGACCCCCAACCATAAAATAATTTTCATTGCTACTTTATAATTATAATGTTGCTACTGTTGTGATTCACAATGTAAATCTGATATGCATCCCCTATAAATAGGTTGTTCAACCCCCAAAGAGGTCATAACTCACAGGTTGAGAACTGCTGATTTAGAATGAAGAATAAGGCATTTGAGGAAGCTAATTGTCTTGCCCCAGGTTGCAAACTTCAAGACATTTTTCTTTTCTTCTTTTATTTTAACAATATGTGGTCAAGAATAGGGCAGTAGAAAGTCAAAACACGTATCTAAAATACTGAGGCAACTGCCTTTAATACTGGTGGAGAACATGTGTCCCACACATTTCTTCTCCAAGAGGGACAGACACAGACTCAGGTAGGAGGATGCCTACTGCCTAGTTATCAACCAGGTCAGAGGAGCGTCACATCTCCACGTCCGGCTGCAAGTGGATCAACCCCAGGAACTTTATAATGCTATTACACAGCTTATGAAGTATTTGTGCCAAGAGCTTTAACCCTGTCACCTTATTTAGTTCTTATAAAGACTTACTAAACACATACAATTTCCTATCCTGGGGCAGAACAGCCTGCAATTCAGCGGTGCACATATACAAAAACATCTCTAAGTTACCAGCTACCCACATATGCTGCTTGTTGAGGAAAACCCAGGGGTTTGTATTCTTCTTCATCAGAGCCATAACCTTTCCTTTGGGCCAGGCTGCCTCCATTCAACTCCTTCCCGTAGTGGGGCCCAAGCTGTCACAGGCTTGGCAGAGCCTGGCAGGGCTGACTACACTTTAAGGTGACTCAGTAACAGTGTACGAGAGAGTGGGGAAGCTTGTAATTTTATGGTTACTGTGGTTATCCTCACTTAACAGATCACGTCATCACTGTAGGACAGAACTCTCAGTGGCTCTGGCAGTCAAGACGCCTCCTTCAGATGCCTGTGAGGAAACCATGCCCAGTCAGATCCTTCCCCTACATTTGACGTGGTGAACCAAATTGATATGGCAGGTAGGATTTAAAGTTCTTCCTTGACTGATCAATCAGCTCAGTTTGTCTGTTAGATCATTTTCTTTTACGAACTATTCAAAATTAACTTAACTTTTCTTGTGCAATTTAGGATGCATCCATGTTTCTCTTGCAGAAATTTATTAATCTTTTCCTTTGTGTCTCACTTATTAGAAACTGATCAAATGCTAACCTCTTGAGTTTTTAATTGATTTTACCTCGCAGTTTTAACCTCAAAATCTTGCACTGTATGTTGAAGCAGCCAACAAGGGAAAGATGGAACAAAGAAAATAAATTCCTAAATTCTCTTATTTTGCCATGTACCCTGCTGAGCCTAATTCAGCATAGTGGCCATGCCTGTAGGCTGGCAACCAGAGCTTGGAACATGTCTTACAGACTCTTTCTTTTATAGGACATGCTAAAAATATATGGAAATAAAATACATGCTATATTTTTCTGTGCCGGGTTTGAAATTGCTTGTATTTTATGTATTGCTCACTTCTTCCATTGATCTGTTACTTTCTGGTTTGCCCTTTCTCATATTTTTTTTTCAGGAAGCAAAAGTATGTTCATTGACTTCAAAAATCATGTAATAATGTAATAACTTCATTATGTTTGGAAGAGTAATAGCATGGCATCAGTAATAATGAAAACCTGCCCCTTCTATAGCTCACACTTTCTTTCCAAGTGAATTTGAAACAGCATATTTGCACATAGGTGATTCCTGTCTCATATTCTCTTTCCTGGTTTAATGGGTAAACTCAAGAAATGAAATGAAGTTATTGATCAATAATGCAGAAAAAATTTTCTTCAATGGCACATGACACATTGCTTATATTGCAGTCTTCCATGCAGTCTTTCAATCGGATTTGACTATCTTGATAGTCATTCAGGTGTTCTGCACTTCTCTGAAGATGATGAAGGAAGAATGAACACTTGCATTTGTAATGTTCTGAAGAGTTTCAATCACATCACCATTCCTGTGGAAAAATCAATCCTGGGGATGGCAGAATGCAGCTCCGTGAAGCTCTGGGTTCCATCTAGAGAACCAGAGGAGGAGAAGGATGTCAATGAAGAGCAGAAGGAGAAAAAGAAAGAGGAAGAGGAGGAGGAAGTTTTCTCTACATATATTCACATAAAGTAAGACTTTTCCTTTTTATCTGAGTCCTTGATAATTACAAGAAAAAATTATCTGTGAGAAAAGCTGAACCCATAAAATGGCCATTTGATGGCCTCACTTTTCGGGTACCCTGTGGTATATACCTCACTAGGACTAGTGCTCATCAAACAGATGCTGAGAGTCACTTCTGCTGATACTGTGTGCCTGGTAAATGAACTGCTCTCAAGAGCACAATGCCTCTTTTTGGAAGACAGAACTATAGAATCAAGGCCTTTTTCTACTGAAAAAAGTTAACAGCTAAAGATGTTGCTATGGAAAGAATATGTTTAATCTTAAGACATATTGGGGAAACTTTCTAATTTAATTGTACAATTCTAGTGTTGGGTTTTTCAACAAATACCTTATTCTAATAGGTATAATAGTAGTAAAATAATAGTAAAAACAATCCAGTAAAAGCCTCCAATGTTGAGTTTTTAAAGAAAATGTATCTATAATATATAAGCTTTCTGTTAGGTACTGAGGTGCCTATTTTGCAAATCAAAGCAGACCTGATCCCCGAGGAGCTCTTCCTGCAGCTCTCAGTCCTTACCTGTTACAGGGCCTCCCTGGGCAGTGTACTGATTCTGCACTCTCCGGCCTAGGGTGCTGGGTTGCTCTTTTCTTTTGAATCGAACCATTTTGGTTACCTGCTATCTTTGTACTTTGGGCCTCCTAGCTGCTGCATCTGGGTCCTATCTCTCTTTTCTCCCTTCCCCTCTTCTTCTCCCCTCATGGTCCAGCTCAGTCTGGTTATAAGCACTCTGAACTCTCCTGGACATGGCTGCCTCTGGCTATGCTCTCCCACATATCTATAATGAACATTTTCCTCCACCATAGCTAAAAGCTACCACTTGTCTCCTTTCCTTTCCTTTCTACTTATTTTTCATTAAGTTTTCTATAATTAATTTTTTTTATTCTGAATGTCTGAGAGTTTGTGTATGTGTGTGAGATACATGTGTACCCATGTGGGAGATATGCAAGCAAGCCTGTGGAGGCCCAAGGAGAATGTTGGTTGAATTGCTCTATAACTTTCCAACTTTTTCTTTTGAAGCATGATCTCTCACTGAATGTAGAAGGAGGCCAGTGGCCTGCAGGCGCTGCACAAACTCCTGTCTCCCACCCCACTGCACTGGCATTGCAAGTGCTTGCTTTTTGCAAGAATGCTGTCATCTGAATTCAGACCCTTATATTTGAACCGAAAGCACTTTTATCTACCAGCCATTGTTCCAGACCCTGAATGTTGTTTTAAATAGGAAGAGAAATAATTGCATAGTAGAAATCCTGTGTTGGCTTTGTTGTTGTTGCTTAAGAACAAGCAACAAAAGTTCGGAATACCCAAGATTCAATTCACAGACCATATGAAGCCTTAGAAGAAGGAAGACCAAAATGTGGATGCTTCAGTGTTTCTTAGAAGGGTGAACAAAATACTCACAGGAGGAAATATAGAGACAAAGTGTGGAGCAAAGACTAAAGGAAAGGCCATCCAGAGACTGCCCCACCTGAGGATGCATCCCATATATAGTCACCAAATCCAGATATTCTTGTGTATGCTGATAAGTGCTTGCTGATGGAAGCATGATAAGCTGTCTCCAGAGAGGCTCAGGCAGAGCCGGACAAATACAGAGGTGGATGCTCACCGCCAACCTTTGGACTGAGCATGGGATCCCGGATGGAGGAGTTGGAGAAGGGACTGAAGGAGCTGAAGGGGGTTTGCAGCCTCATGGAGGGAGCAACAGTGTCAACTGGCCAGACCCCCTGGAGCTCCTGGAGACTGGACCATCAACCAATGAGGGACCCATGGTGCTGGCCACATATGTGGCCAAGGAGGGCCTTGTTGGCCATCAGGAGAAAGAGAGGTTCTTGGGCCTGAGGCTGTTAGAGGCCCCAGTATAGGGGAATGCCAAGGTGGGAAGACAGGAGTGGGTGGGTGGGTGAGTGGGTGGGGGAATACCTTCATAGAGGCAGGGGGAGGGGGCAGGGATAGGGTTGTTCCAAAGTGGAGACCTGGAAAGGGGGAAACATTTGAAATGAAAATAAAGTATCAAAAAATAAAAATTAAAAAAACAGGAAAAAAAAGAAGCATGTTAACTTGAGTATGTACAACTATGAAACTCACTTATATATCTAAATATTTTTGTCTGACTAAAAGTTATTATTAAAATAAAAATTGAGAAAAAAGATTATGTCAAAATAAAAATTGAGAAAGAAAATGTTATTTCTAAAAGTGCTGTAGTAGTTATCCAAAGGAATATCAACTGACAATGACCGTTCAATGCTTCTCAGTTCTTTCCTTGAATGGCAAAGGGGGTCTTCATCACTAACTTTTTAGAAAGCAGTTTGCTTTGAGCATGAATCCTCTTTGAAGTAGAATATTTAACTCTTGGCAAATCTCTAGTTAAGTCTCCAAATACCTGTATTTTCAGGAAAACCATTGGCAAGAAAATACACATAAAATAAGCCTCTTTTCAGAACAAACCCTGCTCCTCCAAACTATATGCCATTATACCAAAATAAAACTATAGCTAGGAAGCAAAACAAGCTGCCAAGAAACATGTTTCTGTTACTATTAAAAATGCCTTGGCACTGAGCAAGCCAAGAGTGGGATAAAGCCCAAATAGACTTCCTTAAATCAAGTAATAGATAGCATCAGCCAAATTCCTTACTCCCATGGGTGGAGTTTAGATTGCTGCTACTCTAAAACTTTAAGTAATATTAATTAGAATGGCAAATAAAACAGAATATTGTCTCCTGCATTCTTTTTCCTTCCCAACAACTCAAAGCCTTCATTTTCCAAACTGTCATATAAAGCACCTCTGTACTGTCCCAAACAGCAGAACTGAAGCTCAGCCCCCAACTGAGCATAAAGTCAGCACTGCTCTCTGTAGTCCCATCTCTGGTAGATGGCCATATCCAGGAAGTCAGTGAAGGGCAGTGTTGGCAAATAACCTGATTCTTCTACATTCCCTATGAGGTAACTGCACCTTGCACTTCTCTATCTGTCTTTTCTCACTATGTCAGGATAGTGCTCACCCTGCCCAGTGTTCTATCTTACCTATACCAGACTAACATTCTCAGTCTCTAGGGCTAGTCCACTGGGCACCCAAAAGTGAACTGGACCTCAGTAGTCCTCCCCAACAGCTCCCCTTTACCTTCATGTCATATACATACACACACACACACACACACACACACACACACACACACACACACACACGTATATATTTAAATCTAGATTCCACAGCTTAGAAAATGTTTACTCTTTCTCCACCATTCCTTCTCTTATCCTGCCTGTCTTCTTTCAGATCCTTCCCTCTTCCTTCATAAACCCCCTCTACCCTCTACTTTGTTATATATAAAATCTATTATTCTGTTATAACAGAAGACATCCAGGTGGGCTCATTTTCAACAATACCAGAAGAAGCCTCATGAGAATTCAGTGATCTAGAGGTAGAATTCCTTTCTACTAAGCCTAACACAGACTTTTCCTGTTAAGACATGCAAAAGTAAGGGTTAGTGGCCCAGAAGGGCAAGTAGCTATCGAGAGAGTAGCTACTGCAAAGAGCTTGGGCTCTCCAAGTCTATGTGAGAGATACCTGTATAACTAGAACACGGTGCATAGACCTCATCACACCTCTGTCTCGCCAAATAAAACTTGATTTCCACTTCTACTCTTCAGTCTATCTGAGTGGGAATGCTGTGTATCCTGGGAAACCAGAAGAACCAAGAAGACAACAGACAGCACAGTAAAGACTGATAATGATACTACCACCAGAAAGTTAGTCCACAAAACTACTTAGGAATGTGTTAATCCTATACAGATTGACTACCTAATAAAATATACATGCACTTAGGGCTCACAGATTCCTAACATCATAAAAAAATGCCCAGTATATAACTGAATATCACCATTCATACAAGAATCAAGAAGACCAAAACCTGAAAGCACACAGGACAACAATCCCTGTCAATACAGGTGTTGATAAGGAGAGCCATCCGATGTTAGAATTAGCAGTTGCCACAAAAAACATTCCACAATCATTAAAAATTGTTTTGAAATAAAAGAAAAAGTAAATCTCAGAAAATAAATGTTATTTTAAAATCCATAGAATTGAAAACATACTGACAGGTATAAAAACTATTGCACAGGCTTGGGGGCAGATTAAAGGTAAAGAGGTATGTCAGCTAGGATGCATGTTAGGGCAGAACAAGCTTTATCCCACAGTGGCAGCAGACAGAAGCCAGAATCTTAAAAACTGAATAGAATATTCTTTTAGTATCTCTGAGATAGAAGACTCAAAATCCATTCATGTCTTTAGATTGTGAAAGAAAAAGAGAAATGAAAAGCCAGAGTGTGTATGAAACTGCACAAATCTATTCAAAACCCATATTTAAAAGCTAAACAAATACTAATAATATTTTTCAATATTCATTTATTTTTATGTATGTGAGTACACTGTAGCTGTCTTCAGACACACCAGAAGAGGGCATCGGATCCCATTACAGATGGTTGTGAGCTACCATGTGGTTGCTGGAAATTGAACTCAGGACCTCAGGAAGAGCAGCCAGTGCTCTCAACTGCTGAGCCATCTCTCTAGCCCACTAGTAGCATTTTGAAAGTAACAAAAGAAAGAGATGATCAGCCTAAATTCTATATCCAGCAAAACTATCATAAAATAAAAGAAAAATCATACTTTCCCTGATGCTTAAAATTATAGAAATAATTCCTGGGATGCTTATGTGTCAAAAGAAGACATACTCTTAAATATTTCTAAATAAAATATAGAGAAAAATAATAGCAGGAACTAGGGAGTAAAAACAAAATAATGGAAATAATATACACAAACATACACATACAAAAGATTGCTTTGTTCTTTATAACTTTTATAAACCATGTGTGATAGAATGAAGAATCACAGTATGTTCTGACTCACAAGTAAATGGCACTCACAGGTGGAAGATCAAGGAACCCAAAGGGAGTTGAGCTTTTCATCTTGATAGGAAATGTTAAGGCAGTGGTGTCAACTGAAGTGCATATATCATGAAATAGCAATCATTATAAAAGTTGTTTAAGGAAACACACTAAAACACTAAGAGTAGATTAAGTGGGAATCCTACTACAGTACCAAGGAACCCACAGAAAAGGAAGAAACAATCACAGAGGGAAACAAGAAAAATGGCAATTAAAGTATTTACGAGTCATCAGCCAACTTGAATGTGAATTTCCTAACTATTCTAATCATAATAATAAATACAAGTTAACAGGATACATAAAGAAACATTACCAACTAAGTGCTGTTTGCTTCTCTTGTATAATGACAGAGGCACATTAAACACAGAAGATTGGAAATAAATGTATCAATAAAATAATACGTTTAAAGACCAAACATATCTCTATTTGTATTGATAAAACAGACTTGAAAACAAAGAAAATTGTAGAAATAGAGTTAATCTCTATTAGTAAAATATCAGTCTACAAGAAGAAATAGTAATCTTAATTGTGTAGCAAATAAAAGAATCTCAAAATACATGAAGCAATTGAAAGACATAGATGAGTCTACAAACTACAGTTTTCAGTCCATAATCACAACCGATAGAAATCTAGAAATAAAGAGAAACTGAACAATGATGCCAACCAGCAGAACCTAACTGATTTGCACAGAGCATCCTATGTGACATTTGGTTAGGAAACCTTTTCAAGTGTGACAGGTATGTTTACTTCTGTTGGGTAAAAAAGAAAAGCAAACAACAAAGTTAGAAATACTAAAATTATACAAAATATGCTCTTGGCCACAATGAAATCAAACCGCAAATGAATAACAGAGACGTCAGAATATCTCAAAATAAATTTCTAATTATTCGTGAGTTAAAAATTACATGCCAAAGGAAATCTGAGGTGAAAACAGGATACAAGAGAGTACATTCAGAAGATCATTTATCAAGAGAAGTATGGTTCAATTAAAGTAGTGGTAAGGAGATATATTGTACTAAATTCTTAGAAATAACAAAAGATTCAAATTCCTCCCTCAAGAAACTAGGAATAAGAGCAAAATAAATTTAAAGAAACAAGAATTACAGAAGTCAGTGAAGTTGAAAATATTTTAACTCTTTTTAGGAAAGAAAAACAAATGAAACAAAATTCTACAAAAACTTAACAAACTGAAAGCTGACAAAATTAAAAAGAATGGTAATAATAACTTATTAATAATGGTACTGAAGGTCTCTTGCTGAGCTTGCTATCACCACAAGGCAGTAAGAGGATACTGTGAAAATACTTATACTCACAAATCATTAAACTTAAAGTCAAAGGCTACATAAACTCAACTGACATACAAAGGGTCATCTGAATTGTTCTGTTGTCATTAATGTCACAAATTTATAATTAAGGAACTACAAAACAAGTAATTTCTGAAACCAATAATTTTATTAGACTAGAGAATTCTACAAAGTTTTTAAAGAAAACTTAAAACTAATTTTCCACAATCTCATCCTAATAATGAAAGACAAAGAATATTTCCAAACTCACAAGATAACATAAGCAAATTCACACAAAAGCAGACACAAAGGAAAGAAATACATGCAGAAATAATGAAGTTGAGTCCAAAAGTTAGCAAATTAAGTCAAATATATATATATACATATATATGTATATATATGTATATGTGTGTGTGTGTGTGTGTGTACATATATATACACTTATAAGCCATGGCCAACTGGAGTATGAAAAATTGGTTACCTCAGCCTTTGAAATGTGGTTGGTATATTCCATCTTCTCAGCAAGAAAATAACAATTGATTGATGCTGAGAAATATTTGAACAAGGAAATCTCAAAACCATTTATGAAGAAAGTAGAAATTAGAAATGGAAGGATATTGACAGTGCCTACCAAAACACTCACAACCTAATGTCAAATTTTTTACCAGTTTCCTTTTAGATATCTCTCTCTCTCTCTCTCTCTCTCTCTCTCTCTCTCTCTCTCTCTCTCTCTCTTTCCATGTACCACAGCTACATTTGGATACTCGGGCTTGGCAATAAATGCATTTACCCACTGTGCCATCTCACTGGCCCCTAATATAATACTTAGTACCAAAAGACTGGATATTTTCCCACCAAGATGCAGACTTACTGATGTTCTGCCCACTCTTATTCAGCACAATTATAAAAGTTCTAGCCACGGCAAATGGGAGATAAAGTAATAAAAGTCATGCATATTGAAAGGAAGGAATAAAAGGCTGTATTATCAGATTGTGCAGTTTCTTATGTAGATTATCCAAAGGAATCTACACAGGAAACTCCTGGAATTAAATAAATACAATAAGACCACAGGTACAAGACCAGTCTACAAAAATCACTTGCAGTTCTTCCCAAAGATGAACATTCAGTGATTGAAATGAAATTCAAATTCCTATTACACAAAGAAAGAAAATATTTAAACACATGCTCAGCAAGGCATGTTCAAGAACTCTATGTTGAAAATTACAAAATGCTGATGAAAGAAATTAAACACACACACACACACACACACCATGTATTAGATTATAAAACATCAGAGATAAACTCCAATCTCTGTACACACTTTTATAGTCTAAGTACCTGGACCACAGTCACTCATATATGGCTCAGACAGTGATAGACTTGCTTGCTTGCTTGCTTGCTTGTTTTCTGCTTTCGTTGCTTATGACAGGATCTTGCTCTCCAATTTGCCCTACAACTTGCTGGATTCACTGCTACTTCCTTTGTCTCCAGGGTGCTAAGGACTAGAGACAGCCAGCCACCTTGTCATGTTGGGTCATCACACCATGCTGGGGCAACTATTTTGAAACAACTCTTGAGTGAGTTCCTTCTCAGTAAACTAAGCCAGCCTAGGTCATTGCTTATTCCTCCTCTTCCTCATGTCAAAAGCTGTAAGGCCAGGCCTCTATTTGCTTTGAGGAAAGAGATTTGCTCTAACCAATCTCATTGCCACTGATTTGAACCCTGTCTCCATATCAAAATCAGCTAACAGCAAATTTGCCCAGTCAGACCCAGATTCTTTCAATCATTGTTCACCCAGTTTGTAGTAATTTCTTCAAAATACAGCCTGTGGGGAAAAAAGACACAAGTTCTATTAACCCATTCACAGGTGAGTGCCAGCTCACTGTAAAAGTCTTGTGACTGGGCCTTTATTTAAACAAAGATGGCTCTGATGCAGTGTCCCTGAATCCCAGAACACCTTGGCACATGTCACAAGAAGTCACAGGAAGTCACAGGAAGCTGCAACTCTGAAATCTTCCTCTTCCAACCCCTAAGGCCTTCCAAACCAGCTTACACCCCACCTCTCTCCTCCCAACTAGGCCCTCAGAGGTGCTCACACAGCCCCCTCCTCTGGAGTTTCTTTAAAGACTTGTACGAAACCAGTCCCTGCTTGACTGTTAGGAAAGCTCTGCCAGTACCCCAGGATGATTCTGTCAGTAGAAGTTTCTAGACATGGCTGTTAAAATTGCTTGTTGTTGAACTGGAAACATATCTATCTACATTTCATTTTAATTATCGGTGATGACAGTCCAGGCTCTGCCATCATTTTGAATATTCCCTCTCCACCGGCCATGTCAAAACGACTTTGTCACGGTTTTATACTTGGCTGATTTCTACTTTCATGAGGTTCTGTAGGGAAAGGCTTTAAGGTCTCAGATTCGCAGGACTGGATCCCACAGCTCGGGTAAACCATGGTGGACCCCAAACCACAGCCGGCCACGCCCTAGAGAGCCCTGCGCCCCACTAGGCAGCTGTTGGGCCAGGGCACAGAGCATGAGGACCGCAGCTGAGTAGGCACATCCAAAGTTCTGCACAGAGATTCACACATGCCCTTAGCGTCGTGAACAGAAAAAGCATCTTGTTTCCAATCCTGCTTTAGATAATGAAATTAGCCCCCAAATTACCAGAAACAGGAACAAGTAAACACAAAGGCAGGAACAGGGTTGCCAAGCCTCCCCTCCCCCGCCCAGCGGAGATGAGCTGTGGCTTTTGGAGCTGTTTAAATTCAAAGCAAAGCTTCTGTTTTCCTAAGTCTCAGTGCTGACCCTGAGCAGATAAAGCACGCTCAGTGACACGGGGAGCAGAGCAGCTATGTTCCTGCAGGGCCACTCTGTTTACATCAGGAAATCCAGCCCGGGAGCACCCGGGCAGCGCGGAGGCGGCCCGGGCGCCGGCCTCCCTCGCGCTCGCCGCGGCGCTGCGCTGGCCCCTGGCGCTGGGCGGCTGACTCCATCCAGATGTGCCGTGGCTCCAGAGTGGCTGCCTCGCGCAGTAAATGGGCATCCGAGGCTCGTCAATCCCGGCCAGAGCAATTGCGGTCTCGCGGGCCGCCCCGCTGGCACGGAAAACGCTCGATCCAGAGGGGACCTTGGCGGGGAAAGGGGGGAAACAGGGGCGCGGGGGGGGAAGGGCAGCGCACCCCAGCGCAGAGAAGCGCGCTAATGACCGACCCGGGAAATGTGCCTAATACATTTGTACATTTCCTTGTAAATGTTTTACACTTTGAAAGAAAGGAGAACGCTGTATATCATTTGGAAATGTTGGCTGTCTATAGGTCCCTGTGGATATCACGGGGTTAGTACCGCTTGTAACAAGAGCAAGAGAAACATAAAAAAGTTGGGAAACACAGCCAATTAGTCATTACCGGGAGACTGTAAAAACAAGAGAAAGAAAAAGAGGAGGGAGGAGGAGGAATCAAAGAAGAAATCGCCCCAAGGGAAAGAAAAGAGAAGAAAGTAGATGAAGTTGTTGTAGTGTTCTCAGAATTGAATCGGGAAGCAGAACAGCTGGTGGATTTCCAATCAGGAGCGACCTGCAAACCAGCCAGTTCCAGGGTGGGGACCTTCGGGAGGAGGGGCTGAGATTTCCCAAACTACACCTATTTGCTGTCCCTGTAAAACTTGAGCTGGGTCAGTGGGCAGGCAGTGCGCTTTGGAGCGGAACCCAATTGTGCAAAATCCAAGTCAGACATTTATTTCTGATCTCCTCCCGCCTACACAGTTGTTACTAGCTGAGTCGTAATAAAAAGAAGACAGGAACCATTTTTTACAACCCTAAACTTTTACCAAACAGCCCCTAGCTCAAGCAGTCTGTGCCATGCTTGCTAGAACTGTTTTCAGATTTACAGTAATTTTGATGTTCATTGATTGATTTTTGTTGTTTTATTTTGTTTTGCTTTGGGTGGCTTCTTTCCTTCCTTCCTTCCTTCCTTCCTTCCTTCCTTCCTTCCTTCCTTCCTTCCTTCCTTCCTTCCTTCCATCCTTCTTTCTTTCTTTCTTTTTCCCCCAGTCTGTCAGCTTTTTAGTCAGACTCAAGAATCTAAGAGCATACAACATCACAGATATGGTTGAGCCTTCCTGTTCTTAACTATGTTGACCCATCTCAATACCCACAAAAATGTGGTATATGGCAACTATAAAGTTCATCCAAACCAGGCTTACAGTCTCCTTCAAGAAGGAACTGGGATAGTAGCTGATCTTCTCTGGATGTGGTGGGAACAGGTAGACAGGAAGCTGGGTCTGGTCCCCGGGAACAGAGGCAAACATTACTTGCTACAGATCTATTTATTTCAGCAACAGGAGGGGGACAAGCCGACTTGGAGCCAGGCATGCCTCTTCAGCCCTGAGTGATCTCAGTCCCCAACTTTGAGTCAGAAGGACTGACTGCCCTGCCACATGTGTCTCAGATTCAGTTTCTGGCAAGGGTACAAGTTTGCTAGTTAGCTAAGGTCCTTCTTGGTGTCTGGCTACAAGTCAGCAAAGACACAGACCAGCCTTAGCAGTACAGAAGATCTTGCTAAGATCTGCTTCAAAAATGAGCAGACAAGAGATAAAGTGTTCCTACAGAGGCATCATGAGTGTGTCCTCTCTGAGCACAAGCATCTCACAGGCGAGCACATGTAGGCAAAGTGTTCCAGCAATCATCTCTGAGATTCAGAACTTCAGCAATTGTTTATATCTGAGTTCCTTGGAGATATACATGAACACAGAGACAGTTCTTTATCTAGCATTGACTTTTATCTTCTTAAGTCGACTGATGGAAAGGCTATAATCGGAGACAAACCAGAAAATCCCTGTGACTGGGGTCCTTAATCTACCCACTCACATTGCCCATAGCCTGGATACATCTGACTAATAACAGTGCCTACCACCATTAGTCATGTCTCTCCTAAACACTCAAAAAATCATATCCAGTTGCTGGCAAGCCTGTTCCAGTTGACAGCATTACCCAGTGAATTTTCCTATCTGCAGAGTTCATCCTGAATTTCTGGCTTTATCTGCAGCTCCCTTCCTGATCAACTCACCTCTGTCCACTGGATCATACTTGAACGGAATGTCTGAGGCATTGACTTTGCTGGTCTCTATAAACCATGTCTTGGCAATAGTCTCTCTACTGATAATTTCTACTAATGACACAGGCTCTGAAGTTTTAACAACAAAATCAGCACACTCTTACAGCTGTAATCAACATTTATGAATGAATTCCACACCATTAATTTTCTAGACTCCTGACAGGAACAAGGATATTCTGAAGAGAGACACTGGTGCCTCTCTTCTCCTACCAGAGTTATTAAAAATTGGTCCCAGCAGAAATGAAATTCCCCCCAAGAGTCTCATGCTGGAAGAAGGGCAAAGATGAGCCTGGTGGCAATCAGAGGAAAAACTTGTCTCTCAGGAAGAGATCTCACACAATTCTAAGAACTTGTCAGACAAGATGGTGATGGGTCAGTGAAGAGGGAACCACAGCTCTCTGGTAACTGCTTAGTTATGCATGCTTCTTACCTCCTGCTTAAGTAAATCTTCATGTTATCAGCCCAAAGATAGATTGGAGGTGGGAAGGTTTCTCTTCTCACCTTGTTACTTGATAGATACTCTACCCTACATGGCCACATTGAATAAACCTCCTTTCTCAGCTTTTCAGTGTTGCTAGACTCTTTAATTGGCATCTTGGGACTGCCAGGGCGCAAGCCTCTATCCCTAACAACTCAGACAATACTTTGAAACTCATAGCAAAGAAATAAATCTTTATCCTTCCCAAGCTTGCCCCCCCCCATGTCTCTCCAGTGTCTACCAAAAACAACATTGCTGTCCTGTCCCACAGGCCAATGAGTGTCTGCAGAATTTCTCTTTACTGCTAGCTACCTATAACTACTTGGCACAGACCCTCCATGTCTACCACATAGCCTCTGTTGCAGAGTAATTTCATTGCTCAAAATCTGGCTGTTCTTTATATTTACTTTGTAGAAAAGCTTGTGCTCATGGGCATAGACGGGCATCTCCATGCTCCTCGACTATCATGCCTGCCATCCACTGAAGCCTTCCTGCGAGGAGGCTTTGCACTTCCTGTCCCCTGCCTGTTGTGGGATTACACTACCATCCTGGAGAGCTACTCCTTCCACAGATGGTGACTTGTAGAAGCTTGAACTATTTTTTACTTTCTAGTAGTAAAATCTAATCAAACCTTAAACCCCGAATCAATTATACAATTCACTACGTAAGACCAGTTTTTACAGGAACCTACATTCCCAGTAAGATCTCACAATACTCTGAATTACCAATTATTAGTATCTTCAGGTCTTCTATTCTCCACCAGTTTTCAAACATACAAAGTTTTTAGAATTCCAACTCAATAGTCCTAAAATATAACTCTCCCTCCATTCTCTTCCTCCTTTTGTAATCCTTATTAACTGCAGTAAGAGTATATTTACCTATTTCCACTCAAATCAAAACCTGGGAATAACTCCCATGTTCCTCCCTTTCCTCAACTCTAAATTCTAGTCAGCAATCAAACCCTCTTCTCCATGTCTTAGTGATGGTTGAATGTGTCCTCCAAAGGTTCATGTGTTAAGTGTTTATCTACATGTATCCATTCATTTATGAATTTAACTGCAGAGGTTCCATACCCTGTTTCTGATCACTTGAACTAAACACACTTAGTAATTCAAGAATTACACGAAGACTGATTGGGTACTTCTTTGGCTAGGAAAAAAAAAGTTCACTACAGGGACTCAGATATAATTCCAAGTCAAACCCATCCAAAATAAAGCAATGTGGTCCTGTCCTCAAAAAGCAGTGTAAAGTGGTAGGGCTATTGTGACCTGGCTTTCTCGGCATACACAGAGAAAGGAAGACCTCAACCCTGAGAGCTAACTCTCTTCTTCCTTGTCCCAAGCCACATTTCCACTTTGTCTCTTGTAGTTCTTCCCAGTGTCAAAGCCAAGATTCTGTTTCATCCACCAGGGACAAAGGAGAAAAGTTCTTAGCCTACCAAGAAGGAGGTTAGTGCCACATCAAATAGGGAAGTAGCTTCACACTAGGAGGTAGCTTCCTGGTGGATGAAGATGCCTCTCTGTTCATTTAGCCAATAGTTGGGCCAGTAACAAACCTCTGCTCCTCCTACCCTCCACCCCATTCTGGTCCTTAACAACGCTAATGTCTGTATACCTGGATCTGAGAGAATTAGTAGCACAAATACCATCTGAGACTTAATGACTGAAAACTCTGTAATGGTAGACAGTCCCAATAAGGCCTAGCACTGAAGTTTTCACACACAAAGTATTGGGGTAGGGACTGAGGGGGAGTGAGTTTCTGATTTCATGTGAAACTCTGGGGAAGGTATCCAATGCAGATGTTTTTAGTTTTGATCAGCAAGACACCACAAGCTATTAATTTGTCCATGTTTGTTAAATGGACTTTGAAGATTCAAAACAAAACCCATGTGAAACCTGCTTTATAAAATCATGTTTTCTTCATCTCTGCAACTCAAGACAGTTCCTAGCTGCCTCTTCCTGTGCCTGAAAGAAAGAAATTTCAAGGCCATTCCAGAACTACCGTTTTCCAGTCTCAACCACACCAGCATACTTAGACATTCACGGGAGCACATATACACGAACAAATACTTAATGCATATAGATACACAGATATACATAGAACTACAGAGTTACACGTCCAGACACAGGTAGAAACACAAACAAATACTCTCACATACACAGGAACATATACCTTCTTAGAAAGACACACAGCATGGGTGTGTACAGTCACAGTGGCAGTGACAGAAGCAGTCATCAGAACACTGCCAGACAACATTGAATACTGGAGGGTCAGCATGCTGGGTCTTATTCCTTTCACCTCACTTCAGTTCTTTTAGGGAAAGGAGCACTTTGAACACTGTGAGCTTCTAAGAATCCTGGGGAAGAAAGGGTGAACTCCACAGTCCTGATGGGACCATTAAGTACTCTACCTATTCTGCATCCTTGCTTTCTTTTTTGACATGTATTTCTACAGTCAAGGAAGAGGTATATGGAAGTGCAGGCTTGGGGAATGTGGTGAGGGCATGGTGGGTGTTACATGAGAGTGTTTTAAACAATGAGACAGAAAGTTCAATATGCCCTTGAATGTTCAGGATTCTTCTCAAAATAGCTGCAATGAGTTGTTCTGGTTGGTGTTTGTTTCGTTTTGTCTTTGTTGTTGTTGTTGTTGTTGTTGTTGTTGTTGTTGTTTCGGTTTTGATTATTTAGGATAGCGATGCCACACCGTGCAGTCTATTTGTTTAGTCTGTGTTTTCAATGCAAAGGTTTCCATCATCAACACTTTCTTCCTCTTACTCCATGGTCTGCCAGCTTAGGGGGGCCCTAAAATCGCAGTCTCTTATCAATCTGCAGAAGCTGAGGACCCAGATATGTAAAGTAGTAGTTCTTAGTTCTTAATTGCAACCCCCTCCAGGGACATCAGCAAAACTCTCGATATATTTGCGGTTGTCTAGGGGATGTGTGGATTTGCAAAGAGTGTAGAGATCAGGCTGTTTCCCCAACACTCTGAACACACAGGGCAGTGCTGTCACCCCCAACACAGAATGATCTGGCCTTGAGCATCAGTGGTGCCAAGCTTGGAAACCTCCTTTTTTAACTTGCTCATGAAGAGCTTCTCAGTGCAATTGTTCCGCAATGTTCTCTGACTTCATACCACAGAAAGAGTCACTGTGGAACCCACAGCTTTCTGGCAGGCAAACCTAGCAATCACATCTGCCAGCCAAAGCTAGAAATAAATGCACATTATACAAGACAAGAGCCTGAAAAAATACAATGAAATAGAAATCAATGTCATCCTCACACCACAGTTACCTTCTGCAAAGCAGTTAACAAAAATTACAGGCATATTATTTAAACATAAAACAAACAAACAAAACAAAATAAAACAAACAAACAAACAAAAACACCAACTTTGGTGATTTTCCTACAGAAGAAAAAGAAGGCACCTTGCCCATTATTCAGTGGTACTGTTCATTTGTGGTCTGCTTTGGATTTTATTGGACAAGATGCAGAGCTGCCAGTACTGAGGTCAAGAGAAATGACAGCTATGGACACAGCCATGCATGGGCCCTGCTTGTACTACCCATACCTCTTACTGGCTGTGGGCTGGAACAGACCTGTGGGCATTTCTGTAGGTGGGCTTAGGAGCCAAGGTCTTTCCTAGACTATCAAACTTCCTGCAGTTTCATGCCCTGCTGCTGGCTTTGTGTGACTTATGAGCAGGTATCATGTTAGGGGAGAATGTGGACCAGCTGCACTGATGACCTTGGGCAAGCCTGCTTACTTCCACTTCTGCATTTCAGTGTCTTCACCAGAGTTGCATGTTGTAATATGTAAAAGGTGTGAGCAGGGCAGAGTTCGTGACAAGGACCATGTGCCATCTAGGTGGTTTTGACATGCCAACCTAGTCTATCCCCACAGTCTCTGATAATCAGTGTACTGCAAACAAGGAAATCAAGTCTCAGAGTGATTGTACCCAAGGAAACACAGATGGAACTAGCTAAGGTTTTCATGTTTTTAACTATTATGTGCTTTATGGTTCTTGGCTGGAACAAATGGTATGATTTCTGTATTGTCTCCTGAAGAAGTTTTAAGCTTTTAGTGGCTGGGGGCTATCCTATACGCCAATCACTTGGCTTCATTTTCTGGTTCTTTCTCTGTGAACAAAGCTAAAGGAAGGCTGCAAGGTTCCATTTTTATGTGTAGACACTTTGCAGTTGCCTAGTGGAACTGGCCTTTAGAAGTCTGGTAGAGCTGAGATCCTGTAAGAAGAGATCATTATGACCGGGTGTTCATTGTGAAGGAGCCCCCTACAATGGTCTACCCCAACCCTAGGAGAACAGTCCTTCATGGATGCTGACTCTCCAGTATGTTTGAGGAGCCCCACCCTGTGTGCTCAGGATTACTGTGCTCAAGTTGAGTGTCTTGTTCATTTGCAGTTTATGGCTAACATAACGTCTATGTTTGGCACTAGAGTATGTGTTCATATAAGACCTGAAAGAAAAGCTCCAAATTCACCTTCTGACTATGACCTTGGTGGTGACTCTTAATAGACCTGCTCTTAACTAAATTAGAGGCAACAAAGTACATAGAATGAGACTCCAGTGTACTGAGTAGAAAGACTTCTCAAAGGGCAGCATTCAGAGTTTCAAAATTGTCTCCCATCAAATAAATTACTTGATTGCATGGTTGCACGTTGAAGTTGTCACAGAATTTGCTGCTTTTCTGGGTTCACAATGCAGAAAAAAGCCCTTCACACACCAAGGTTAGGCAACTGCTTAGGGTAACACAATTAGGACTCTACTTCCATACGTGGCATCATCTTCCCAGTCTGGATTGTATATGGTTTGTCTCTGGCATCACAAACATGCTGATAGGGTTTTACCTGTTCACCATCACTGGGCCTAGAGCGCAGCCACATCTATTGTTGATACTTCCAACACCTGAAGAGAAATCTTGTGAAATCTGCAACTGAACCATTAACTAACACAACCAGCACATGTCTAAAACATCCTGTTCTTCCCATAGTATTACTCTCTGTATTCACACACAAATGTAGTTAAAAATAAGAGCAGCTGTAGCTATGCCATCCACACACAGCCTTGTTTATAGGCTCAGTTTCTTCTGATCAGGTAGGCAGACTTCCAAGATGCGTATCAAGAGACAGAAAATAATTTGTGTAATCTGTCTAAACAATGAGGTAAAACCATGCATGTTATGGACACGTATATAAAAAGCATTATCTTTGTGTAGTATTGTTTTTGAAAGCCTCACAGTTTTCTTTTTCTGTTTAGCATTAGTGAACATCTACTGGACAGTGAGGAGTCAGCTAAATAAACCCCAGGTAAATATGCTGGCTCTTTCAATTGTCTACACTTACAGAGTCATAATACAGAGCTAAGGCCTTCCCACCTTATCCACAGAAAGTGGATATGTGTCTGTGGTCGAGCCACAGGATTACCAACCAACAAGGGTGGCTTTCTGGCCAGGCCAAGTCTTTCTGGTGGCCCGTGCACATTTCATTCCCCATGCCTTATATAATATGGAAGTCAGGGACATCACTTTCAAGGCTGAATGAATCCAGTCCTAGTTTTGGGTGTGGGGAATTCCTTCCTGAATCTTAGCATTAAACACTTTTGATTTCTAGTTTCAGAAACACTTTCCAGAATTTCAAGTTACCAAAACTCTGACTTCTGGATAATGAAGTACTGCTATATTTCACATTTCTGTATCTCAGAATCACCATAAACCATTCAACCAAGTTCACGAGATATTTTTTGAATGAGTATTTGAACCATGTATTGTCCTAAGAACTTGACAAGACAGAAACTGTCTCTTCCATTACAGCCCAAGGGTTATGTTCTACTGGGAAGTGGAAAGTAGCCAATTCATGAATGAAGCAATATATAAGCAGAGTATGTGGGGGTGAATGGGTCTGAAAGAGAACTTGGAAAAGGAGACCCCAGGGGACCATGTGCTACTTGAGCTGCAGTATGATGATCTCTAAGGCTGACATATAGCATCTTCTGGTGGAATACTCCAACCTTTTTATCACATTTCATAAACACCAACTGTGTACTAAGACCACATGGAACTCACTGGCAGCAAAATTAAACATGGAGCCACCAAGCCTCCCTTGTAGCTGAAGAAAGATTGTCCTGTCACCGTGCTATGCTTTTGATCAGGCCAGTACCCCTAAGGAGAAGGCTGATCCGGAGTGGGCTCTCTAGTTGCCATGAGCCCTCTCTGCAGCTCAGCTACAATCTTTACCCCAGATGGCCTAGTCTATGGCCTCCTTATCCTTTCAACAGAGCTGTGCTCTGCCAGTTCTGAATAAGCTGCCCCTATACTTAAAAGGGATCATACTCATTCAGGGCATCTGGTGGAAAGATGTTCTTAAAACAGTGAAGGGACCACACCTCTACACCTCACAGAGGCCACCAGCTAGAAGCTTAGGAAGAAGCCTCCTCTTACCATCTCTGAGCATCGAAAGAAGAGAGCAAGTTCCGCTAAACTTGCTGTACCTAGCTTGCCACACTTCTGCATGCTGCATCTTCCTTTCACTTTCTGCAGAAGGAGAGTGATTCAGCATTGCTATGAGTTACACAGCTGCCACTGAGGCCAGCCTTGGTGCCAAGAGAGAAACGGCAAATAAATGTCTCCCCACAAAGGCCTGAAAATGGATCTGAAGAACTGGCCTCGTGGGGATGAATAAGATCAAACCTAGAAGGAACAATGGTCAGATGATTGGGCTGACCCTGTCTCACCACCACTGTGGGACAGTGGCTCCTGAAGCCTAGTACTCCCACACATTGACTTAGCAAGGCAAGAGTGGTGGACATTTGCCAAATATTTGTTAGGTGCTGAGGCCTTTCCACACCTAACTTCATATGCAGAGCATTCTTATGGAGCCTGTATTATCCCAGTTCATAGACCTGAATGCCAAAGGTGATCATCTATGTCTGGCACCTGTTTAAAGTCTATCCCTTGCTGAGTTCAAAATGCTAAGCTTCAGCAAGTAAATGGAGCCATTTAAAACCTCCATCTTCTATGAAGCAGGGGAGCACTCCTCATTGCTGTGGAAGTATAAACTTGTACAATGACTTTGGAAATCAGTTCGGTGGTTTCTCAGAAAATTTGGAATAGATCTACCTCAATAGACCCAGTTATACCACTCCTAGGCATATATCCAAAGGATGCTTTACAAGGACATGTGCTCAACTATGTTCATCGTAGTTTTATTTAGAATAGCAAGGAACTGGAAATACTCTAGATTTTCCTCAACATAAGAATGGATAAAGAAAACGTGGTACAATTACACAACGAAATATTTTTCAGCTGTTAAAAACAGTGACATCGTGAAATTTGCAGGCAAATGGATGGAATTAGAAAGGATCATCCCAAGTGAGGTAACAGAGACCCAGAAAGAGAACATGGTCTTTACTCACTTAGAAGTGGATATTAGCAGTAAAGGATAACCATGCTACAATCCACAGATGCAAAGATGGTAAGTAACAAGGAAGCCTCAAGGGGGAGGAGCACTTGAATTTCACTGAGAGGAGGAAACGGAATAAATACTGTGGGTAGAATGGTGATTGTAAAGGGTAGAAATCTGATGGGAACAGGAGAGACCAAGTCAGGAGGCTGGAGAGAGAGAGAAACCTCGGAGAGACAACTGGAATCTAGGGGCATCTCTGGGGACAAGAAAGAAACCCTGTCAATGGAAACTCCCAGGAATCTATGAGGGTCACCTTATCTAAGTCTCATAGTAATAGGAAATGTGGTCAACTATCATCTCATATATATTCATATATATATATATATATATATATATATATATATTTGTTGTTGTTGTTGTTGTTTTATTTTTCGAGTCAGGGTTTCTCTGTGTAGCCCTGGCTGTCCTGGAACTCTGTAGACCAGGCTGGCCTCAAACTCAGAAAACCGCCTGCCTCTGCCTCCCAAGTGCTGGGATTAAAGGCGTGTACCACCACTGCCCGGCTTTTTTTGGGTTTTCAAGACAGGGTTTCTCTGTGTAGCCCTGGCTGTCCTAGAACTCACTCTGTAGACCAGGCTGGCCTTGAACTCAGAAATCCACCTGGCTCTGCCTCCCAAGTGCTGGGACTAAAGGTGTGTGCCACCACTGCCCGGCCTATCATCTCCTATATTAGGCAAGGATTGGGACAATAACCCAGACACAAAACTTTCAATCTACAATTTTTCCTATGTGCAAGATGTGCAGGAGTGAAAGTGGAGCAGAAATTGAGAGAATGGCCAACCAAGGACTGACCCATGCTGGGAGAGGAAGCCCATGTCTGACACTATTAATGATATTCTGCTATATTTGCAGATAGGAACCTTAGCCTAACTGTCACCAGAAAGGTTTCCCTAAGCAACTGATGGAAACAGATGTAGAGACCCACAGCCAAACATTAGGCAGAGGTTGGGGAATCCTTCAGAAGAGGGAAAGAAGGATTGTAGTAGTCAGAGAGCTCAAGAACACCACAAGAAAATCTAAAACCTACAAAATCAACTAACCTGACCTCCTCATAGAGGCCCACAGAGACTGAACTACCAGCATAGAATAAGCATGGGGCTGAGCTAGGCCCTCTGCACATATGTAACAGCTTTGCAGCTTTATCTTTCTGTGGAACTACTAACAGCCAGAGCAACGGCTGTCTCTAACTCAGTTGCCTGCCTTTGGGACTCTTTCTGCCTACTGGGCTGCCTCTTCTAACCTTAATAGGAGAAGATGTGCCTAGTCTTACTTTAACTTGATAATTCAAAGCTGCTTGATATCAATGGGATGTTTCCCCTTTTCTGAAGAGAAAGGGAGAAAAGGTGAATGGGGGCTGGGAGAAGGACTGCGAAGAGAGGAGGGAGGGAAAACTTCGGTAGGCATGTAAACAAATTAATTATTAAGAAAAAAACCTCCATTCGAGCGCCCCTTCCCAAACTCACTGGCTTCCACTCCTACTAATGACACCCAGGAAATCAGGTTCTCCTCTTGGGATTTTTCTCACTGGTGAAAAAAATTAAGAACAGCTTCAAACAAAAGCTCAAAAACCATTTTATTTGAATGTAGCAGAAAAAGCACAGGACAGGTAGGTTCTGCCCAGAGGAGGAAGATGGGGAAGAGAAAAAGAGAAAGCCAGTTGAGTTAAGACAGCATGGATGCTAGCCACATGGTGTGGAGCAGGGCCTTAGAGAACAAGTAAGGAAACCTGAAGGTCCAGAGAAAGAATACCTAAACTCTGGATAATAACTGAAAGAAAGAGCTGAAGAAACTAACAAGATATGCTGACCTAGCAGAACTTCATGGCCGCTAGTAGGAATACGGAATTCTGAGGAGGTAAAGTACAGTGTCTCAGTGAAGAAAGAATTATTTTTTAATGTTTACAGTGAGCCTGCCTTCCTAAGGATGGCCATGATTATCTAACCTAGCTGGATTAACTCTTAAAAAGAAGAATGTGAGTGCTCTTCACTGGGGGTGGGGGTGGGGGGTTATATGGGGGGGGTGTAGATTCTATAGTTTTGGCAAACTTTCCCTTGAAGGGTCCTCAGTACTACTCTAATGCTGAGATCAGGCCCTTGCTGGACCCAGTAATTACACTGAAGTCTATCCTGCTTGTCCCATCCCTATGCAACTTCTTACAGAAGAGAAAAGCTTGGCTTTTGCCCAAGGCCAAGACTGAAGAAGGTAAGGTGACATGTTCTTGGTGGTCAGTTATATTGGAAGCAGACTCATGAGAAGCCACCCCGAAGCTCTAGAGATTCCTGAACCATATTCTGTGCACCTTGAATTTGCAGAGGACAGTGACATTGAGGACATTGTTAACCCCTCCATGTCTTGCTGACACATTGTACATCCAAACATGTCAAAAAACTACACCGAGCAGGTGTGGCTATAACTGAGAGCACACAAAAGCTAACAATGCATCTTGTCAATCTTTTCCACACTAAGGAAGGAACTGGGGCCTTACACAAATTGGACAGGTGCCTACCACTAGACTCACCCCAAATCTAGCATGAGAGAGATCTGGGTACTTTCATGGTAAATTTGAGGCTTTATATTATAGTAAAACATAATTCATTTTTAAGGACCACAATGTGAAAGTATTTAATGTGGAAGACTTTGTTTCTTGAGCAAGCAACAAACACCTTCATATTAATATATTTCAAGTCAGTGATGACCACTGACTTGGAGCCTTAGGACTCCACAGCCAAACTAATGTTCCCCAAATCTTCCTTGTGTGGCAGGCTGGTATTTGACCAAAATTAATTTTGGATAAAGAGAACTCAGTGCCACCATTAACTCTGACCCTGCGCTCTTGATACTTGCTTTGTAATGAAGCAGCCTCTAGAGGAATGCCTGTTTGTTTTCCTCCTCCTGCACCCACACCCTCCCCCTCTCACTCTTATCCATTGCCTTTCCCTTTCTCTCTCTATGTCTTTTGTTTATATTGTGACACTCTTCTCCCATGAAGCTTAACTTGCCAGGTCACTGTGTTGCCTAGTCATATGTCAACATGACAGAAACCAGAATCACCTGGGAAGGGACTCTGGACTGAGAAAATGCTTCCAGACTGTTTGATTGTAGGCAAGTTTGTAGGACGTTTTCTTGATTAGTATTTGAGATTGGTGGGCTCAGCCCACTGCAGAGTGGAGTCTCTCCTGGGAAGGTAGGTGTCATGGTTTGAATATGCTTGGCCCAGGAAGTGGCACTATTTGGAGGTGTGGCCTTGTTGGAGTAGGTGTGTCACTGTGGGCATGGATTTAAGACTCTTGTCCTAGCTGCCTGGAAGTCAGTATTCTGCTAGCAGCCTTCAGATGAAGATGTAGAATTCTCAGCTCTTCCTGCACCATGCTGCCTAGATGCTTCCATGTTCCTGCCCTAATGATACTGGACTGAACCTCTGAATCTATAAGCCAATCCCAATTAAATGTCTTTTGATTGAAACTGCTAATCAGAGCGAGGTCTGAGACAAGGTACGCAAGTTCTTGAGTAAAGGAACACTTTGCTCTTTGTGAGTTCATAAAATTACTTTATAAAAATTGCTTAAAGCTGGGCACAGGGATCCATAACTTTTCCCAGCTACTTAGGAGGCTGAAGAAAGGGTTCAAGACCAGCCTGGCTAACACAGCAAGACTGTTTCAGAAAACTATTTTCATGGGGATGCTCACTATGGGGAGTAGGGAATGAAAGAAGAAAATCACAAAGTTTATCTAAATGGTTGTTGGTTAACAAAAGTGACTTCTGCTCTGCTCCATTAATAGAGTTTAGAAACTTTTTCCATGAATGTCATTCTACTACAGCACAGAAAATCGGACCCATTGGTTTCTTCCAAAATAATTTCAGCCTTGTTTGCCTATAGGTGACCTCAAGAAGGAGGATAAGGTGGACAGGAGGGGTAAGAATGAGAGCAGGTGAGGGAGCATGAGAAGAGAGAAGGCATATATTGATTGGTATCTGTTTTTCTTTAGAAGACAAAATGCTTTTCCAAACTCTTGGGATCTAGTACCCTTTAAGTATTCAACAGCCCTAAGCATTTGATATCTGGAAAAGGGATTTGGGAGCCTGACTGTCCCGCATGTTTAGCATATTACCTTAATCTTACTTAATCAGGCAACTCAGAGAACAAGCCACCACTGCTGCCACAAGAGTATTTGGGACCCTCACTCCAATGTTGTGACTTGCTGACAAATACCTCCTGTTGTCTGCGGCCCTGGGCAGCTTTCATGCTCCCCCTGGGACTGCTCACTGGAATCAGGTCGCTCTGAAAGGCTGTAGGGCATCTTGTAAACAGAGATGCCAGCAGCTTGTGGTCTGATAAAGAACAGAAGCACCATTCCAGAAAGCTCATGAGGAATTTTTCCTGCTCTGGAGGAGGCTGGCTAGCCATATGAGCCTCTGGAAGGTCCCCTTTTGAAAGGCCTTCTGAGAGTGTCTGCTCCAGTCATAGCTTGGCTGATGACTGATTAGATGAAGATGGGGTGCTATGTTCCACCTACCAATTTTTCGAAGGGTGGAAAGTCAGGGCACATAAAACAGAACTTTTAAGCTCTTGTTTCCACTGCATGGATTTATTAGTTCTTGAAGAATATACCTAGAGAACAAATAGTAAGGCCATGTGCTTGCTTTCTTAGCAGGAAAATAAGGCTGCACATAGGTGTGTTTAATAGTGTATGTGCTTTGTGGGAATAAGTGTTTTGTGGCCTCTGGAATGATGTGAGAGCCTCAGACAATCTACACTCTTCAATAGATGAAAAGATAAAGAAAATGTGGTACATGTGTACAGTGAAATACACAAACAAGAAAATTCTGTCATTTATGGCAGTAGAGATGAAAGGGTCTTGCATGATTTAGTGCCCCTGTACTGTAGTCATGACCAAAGCATCCAGACAAGCAAGTACAAAATTATCCTGGGGGACCATCTCTATAAAGCCCCACAAAACAGCGGAGGAAAGTATGAGAGGCCTTAATGACTTGTACGAGTGAATTTTAGTTTCACTCTACCCAAAATACCTCACAGAAGCAATTTAAGAAATGAAATCTTTGTCTTGGCTGACAGTTCTTGAATCTGACATTCATGACACAGCAAAGTACAAGCTCTCAGAAGCATGGGGCTGAGGTTCCTTACATGATGGTAGAACAAGAAACAGAAATATTGGGACTGGACTCAAATGAAGCCCACCCTAATGACAGACTTCTACCAGATGGGCCACATAAAAAAGTTCCACACAGCCTCCTAACTTGTGTTGTTAACTGGGGAACAATTGTTGAACATGAGCCTGTGCAGTTGGGAGAACATGTCAGACTTAAACTGTAATAATGAGAATCTCACAATCAAAATTTCTAAGCACAAAGAATTATTAATTATGAATGATGAGTAAACAGAAACAGCAAATTCTAGGAAATTGAAATAATAAAAATATGCATGCCATAAGTTATAAAATTCTTAGGTTCTTAAAAAGATAATGAACTCCTATAATAAAGATAAGTCATTTGAAAGGAAAATTGGGCCCTGAGCAGACCCTGGGCACTGGTTCTGTACCCACTACTAAAACATCCAGATGCAGCTCGATTCCCAGGTACTCTAACATGCCCAGGATCACAGGTGAGAAGGTCACACCATCTGCCCAAACACCTGGAATAACTGGGTCTTCCAGGATCCAGGAATGCAGGAACCCTTGCCCAGCATCGTACCAAGGGTTCCTTCCGGTCTGAACTTGCACCTGGAGCAGACATGTGGCGCTGGCTTTGCACCCACTATTAAAACACCCAGAGGGAGCCCAACTCCCAGGTGCTCTGAAATGCCCAGGGTCACAGGATCACAGGATCACAGAGGAAGCTTGGCTTCCAGGAGATTGGACACACGCAGGAGCACTGGAGCTCGGACACACTCAAGATCACAGCTGAGGCCACAAAATCTTTCCAAACACCCAGCATAACTGGGACCCCCACAGGATCCAGGAAAAAAAACCCCACGCAACCAGAGACATGGGTTCCTTCCAGCTTGCACCTGTACCCTGAGCAAACCCAGGGCTCTAGCTCTCCACCCACCCCTGCAACACCCAGAGAAAGCTTGACTCCCAGGGGCTCTGACACAACAGGATCTCAGGAGCTTGGTCACACACAGGATTTCAGGATCCCAGAGGCAGCTTAAACCCCAGGAGCTCTGACATACCCAGGATTTCAAGATCACAGGATCCCAGAATCACAGGATCACAGAGACAACTGGACTCTGAGGAGTTCTGACACAATCAGGATCACAGGAGGGACAGGCTCCAATCAGAGACAGCAAGAACAGGTACCAATAGAGAGAACCAAGGAGGCAAGCACAAGAACATAAGCAACAGAAACCAAGGTTACTTGGTATCATCAAAACCCACTACTCCGCCGGGCAGTGGTGGCATACGCCTTTAATCCCAGCACTTGGGAGGCAGAGGCAGGTGGATTTCTGAGTTCGAGGCCAGCTTGGTCTACAGAGTGAGTTCCAGGACAGCCAGGGCTACACAGAGAAACCCTGTCTCGAAAAACAACAAACAAACAAACAAACAAACAAAAACCCCAGTACTCCAACTACAGCAAGTCCTGGATACTCCATCACATTGGAAAAGCAAGATTTGGATTTAAAATCACATATCATGATGATGATAGAGGATTTTAAGAAGGATATAAATAACTCCCTTAAAGAAATATAGGAAAACACAGGTAAACAGGTAGAAACCCTTATAGAGGAAACACAAAAATTTCTTAAAGAATTACAGAAAAACACAACCAAACAGGTGAAGGAATTGTACAAAACCATCCAGGATCTAAAAATGGAAATAAAAACAATAAAGAAATCACAAAGGGAGACAACCCTGAAGATAGAAAACCTAGGAAAGAGATCAGGAGACATAGATGAAAGAATCACCGACAAAATACAAGAGATAGAAGAGAGACTCTCAGATGCAGAAGATATCATAGAAAACATTGACACAATAGTCAAAGAAAATGCAAAATGCAAAAAACCAAAAACATGCAGGAAATCCAGGACACAATGAGAAGAAAAACCTAAAAATAATAGGTATAGAAGAGAGTGAAGATTCCCAACTTAAAGGGCCAATAAATATTGTCAACAAAATTATAAAAGAAAACTTCCCTAACCTAAAGAAAGAGATGACTATGAACATACAAGTAGCCTACATAACTCCAAATAGACTGGTCCAGAAAAGAAATTCCTCCCATCATATAATAATCAAAACACCAAATGCACAAAACCAAGAAAGAATATTAAAAGCAGTAAGGGAGAAAGGTCAAGTAACATGTAAAGGTAGACCTATCAGAATTACACCAGACTTCTCACCAGTGACTCTAAAAGCCAGAAGATCCTGGGCAGATGTCATGCAGACCCTAAGAGAATAAAAATGCCAGCCCAGGCTACTATACCCTGCAAAACTCTCAATTAACATAGATGGAGAAACCAAGATATTCCATGACAGAAACAAATTTACACAATATCTTTCCACAAATTCAGCCCTGCAAAGAATAATAGATGGAAAACTATTCTCAAACAAGGAGGGAAACTAAACCATAGAAAGAGCAAAAAAAGTAATCTTCCTTCAAAAAACCCAAAAGAAAATAGCCACACAAACATAATTCCAGGTTTAACAACAACAAAACAAAACAAAAAACCCAAGGAGCAACAATCACTCTTTCTTAATATCTTTTAACATTGATGGACTCAATTCCCCAATAAAAAGACATAGACTAACAGACTGGATATGTAAACAGGACCTAGCATTTTGCTGCATACATGAAATGCACCTCAGTGACAAAGACAGACACTACTTCAGAGTAAAGGGCTGGAAAACAATTTTCCAAGCAAATGGTACCAAGAAACAAGCTGCAGAAACCATCCCAATGTCAAATAAAATAGACTTTTAATCAAAAATTATCAAAAAAGATAAGGAAAGACACTTCATACTTGTCAAAGGAAAAATCTACTAAGATGAACTCTCAATTCTGAATATCTATGCTCCAAATGCAAGGGCACTCACATTCATAAAAGAAACCTTACTAAAGCTCAAAGCACATATTGCACCTTACACAATAAGAGTGGGAGATTTCAACACCCCACTCTCATCAATGGACAGGTCATGGAAACACAAATTAAACAGAGACGCAGTGAAACTAACAGAAGTTATGGACCAAATGGATTTAACAGATATCTATAGAGCATTGCACCTTAAAACAAAAGAATATACCTTCTTCTCAGCATCTCATGGTACCTTCTCCAAAACTGACCATATAATCGGTCACAAAACAGGCCTCAACAGATATAAGAAGATTGAAATAATCCCATGTATCCTATTAGATCACTACAGACTAAGGCTGGTCTTTAATAACAACAAAAATAACAGAAAACCCACATATACATGGAAGCTGAACAGCACTCTACTTAATGATAATCTGGTCAAGGAAGAAACAAAGAAAGAAATTAAAGACTTTTTAGAATTTAATGAAAATAAAGGCACAACATACTCAAACTTATGAGATACAAGGAAAGCAGTGCTAAGAGGAAAACTCATAGCTCTAAGTGTCTCCAAAAAGAAACTAGAGAAAGCATACACTAGCAGCTTAACAGCACACCTGAAAGCTCTAGAACAAAAAGAAGCAAATACATCCAAAAGAAGTAGACTGTAGGAAATAATCAAACTCAGGGCTGAAATCAACCAAATAGAAAGAAAAAGAACTATAGAAAGAATCAACAAAACCAGGAGATGATTCTTTGAGAAAATCAACAAGATAGATAAATCTTAGACAGACTAACCAGAAGGCACAGAGACAGTATCCAAATTAACAAAATCAGAAATGAAAAGGGAGACATAACAAAAGAAATCTAGGAAATTCAAAAAATTATCAGATCCTACTACAAAAGCCTATATTCAACACAACTGGAAAATCTGGATGAAATGGACAATTTTCTAGACACATACCAGGTATCAAGATTAAATCAGGATCAGATCCACCATCTAAACTCTCCCAGAACCCCAAAAGAAATAGTAGCAATTATTAAAAGTCTCCAAACCAAAAAAGGCCCAGAACCAGATGGGATTAGTCCAGAATTCCATCAGACCTTCAGAGAAGACCTAATACCAATACTCTTCAAACTATTCCACAAAATGGAAACAGAAGGAACACTACCCAATTCATTCTATGAAGCCACAATTACACTTACACCTAAACCACACAAAGACTTAACAAAAAAAGAGAACTTCAAACCAATTATGAATACTGATGCAAAAATATTCAATAAAAATCTCACAAACCAAATCCAAGAACACATCAAAGCAGTCATCCATAATGATCAAGTAGGCTTCATTCCAGGGATACAGAGATAGTTCAATACACGGAAATCCATTAACCTAGTCCACTATATAAACAAACTCAAAGAAAAAAACCACATGATCATCTCATTAGATGCTGAGAAAGCATTTAACAAAATTCAGCATCCCTTCATGTTAAATGTTTTGGAAAGATCAGGAATTTAAGGCCTATACCTAAACATAGTAAAAGCAATATACAGCAAACTAGTAGCCAACATCAAACTAAATGGAGAGAAATTTGAAGCAATCCCACTAAAATCAGGGACTAGACAAGGCTGCGCTCTCTATCTCCCTATCTACTCAATATAGTACTCAAAGTCTTAGCCAGAGCAATCAGACAACAAAAGGAGGTCAAAGGGATACAAATTGGAAAGGAAAAAAGTCAAATATCACTATTTGCAGATGATATGACAGTATACTTAAGTTATCCCAAAAATTCCATCAGAAAACTTTTACAACTGATAAGCAACTTCAGCAAAGTGGCTGGATATAGAATTAACTCAAGCAAATCAGTAGCCTTCCTCTACTCGAAGGATAAACAGACTGAGAAAGAAATTAGGGAAAAAACACCTTTCACAATAGTCATAAATAATATAAAATACCTTGGTGTGACTCTAACCAAGCAAGTGAAAGATCAGTAAGACAAGAACTTCAAGCCTCTGAAGAAAGAAATTGAAGAAGACCTCAGAAGATGGAAAGATCTCCCATGCTCATGCATTGGCAGGATTAATATAGTAAAATTGGCCATCTTGCCGAAAGCACTCTACAGATTCAATACAATCCCCATGAAAATTCCAACTCAATTCCTTATAGAGTTATAAAGAGCAATTTGCAAATCCATTTGTAATAACAAAAATCCCAGGATAGTGAAAACTCTTCTCAACAATAAAAGAACATCTGGGGGAATCAACATCCCTGACCTTAAGCTGTATTACAGAGATATAGTGATAAACAAAACAAAACAAAACAAAACTGTATGATATTGGTACAGAGACAGGAAGGTAGATCAATGAAATAGAATTGACGACCCAGAGATGAACCCATACACCTATGGTCACTTGATTTTCGACAAAGGAGCTAAAACCATCCAGTGGAAAAAAGACAGCATTTTCAACAAATGGTGCTGGTTCAACTGGCGGTAAGCATGTAGAAGAATGCAAATTTTTCCATTCTTATCTCCTTGTACTAACCTCAAGTCAAAGTGGATCAAGGGAGCTTCCGGCGGCGGCCAGAAACCTCAGCTTGGGCCACAGGGCTCCACAGCTAATCAGCGCCGGGACAAAGATCCCTCTCAGATCGCAAGAGCCAGGAGAGGGCCAAAGACACGCCCCACAGCTCACCAGGTACTGCCCCGAACCCGCGAGACACAGGGACCGAGGTAGGC
>CM052713.1:3836758-3856774 GCA_028551405.1 Uromys caudimaculatus
TGATGACTAAGGATGTTGAACATTTCTTTAGGTGCTTCTCAGCCCTGCGAATTTCCTCAGTTGAGAATTCTCTGTTTAGCTCTGTTCCCCATTTTTGGATGGGGTTATTTGGTTTTTTGGAGTCTAACTTCTTGAGTTCTTTGTATATATTGGATATTAGCCCTCTATCAGACGTAGGATTGGTTAAGATCTTTTCCCAATTTGTTGGCTGCCGTTTTGTCCTATTGACAGTGTCCTTTGCCTTACAGAAGCTTTGCAATTTCATGAGGTCCCACTTGTTGATTCTTAATCTTAGAGCATAAGCCATTGGTGTTCTGTTCAGGAACTTTTCCCCTGTACCCAGGTGTTGGAGAGTTTTCCCCACTTTCTCTTCTATTAGATTCAGTGTTTTATGTGGAAGTCCTTGATCTGCTTGGACTTGAGCTTTGTACAGGGAGATAGGAATGGATCAATTCTCATTCTTATTATTACTCTTATTTTATTTTATTCTTTCTTGTTTTCTTGGCTGTTGTATTAGACTTTTAATAACTTAAAATCCACAGCCACCACTCCTAGCACCCCCATAGCCTCCACCTCAATACCACATAGACTCCATCCACTGTTCCCTTGTTGAGAAAAGCATTCTGGCTACTGTCATTATGGAATATTTTTAGGGGACTACATTTCTTTTTTTTTTTTTTTATATGAGTACCCTGCAGCTGTCTTCAGATACACACTAGAAGAGGGCATCAGATCCCATTACAGATGGTTGTGAGCCACCATGTGGTTGCTGGGAATTGAACTCAGGACCTCTGGAAGAGCAGTCAGTGCTCTTAACCGCTGAGCCATCTCTCCAGCCCTGGGACTACATTTCTTATATTTGGCTTGTGACACTAAGGGCAAGAAGGAACCTAGTGGGGAGTGGCATGACCATTTGGGTGTTCTGAGCACCTACTGTGTGCTGTTGTTGCTGCAGAAGCTCAGTACGGACTAATTGCCTCAGAGCCCCAAGAACTAATCTAGTGTGAGAACATAACACCCTCAGTGACAGAGGGTAGAAACTAGATCTTCTTGGTTCCAAAGTATTTCTAAATACATTGGGTCAAAACCTGGAAGCTTTGGCTGCTGGTTGTTAATAATGCCTTGCTTCCCTAAAGCATTGCATTTCTGTACATTCTCCTGTGTGAATCTGAGACTAGAATGTTAAGGAAATGAGATGAAGAAGAAATCACCTCTAATTTTATCTTAGAGTTCAGAAAACGTTTATTTTGTTTGGTCATGGCAACCAAAATCAACATTGTTAAATCAAATTATGACTTTTGCAAGATCACAGACTCATATAGATATCAGTGTTCTCAGGGAGACCATGTACATGCTGGAGAAAACAGCCTACCTCAGATTAGGAGGAATCAGGCTGCACTCATCTTACTTTAGATGCTCCTCTGGGCATGTGAAGAGTTTTCAAAAAATTAATTTATAGCCTTAAGGTGTTAATTAAGGACTTTCTCAATAAACTGACCATTCAAGTGGCTAGCATGCCCAGTTGTTTTAGTGCAGACTAAGAGTGTCCTAGGCCTGAGTTGTAAGTGGACACAGTAAGTCTTCTCTGTCCCGAGATGTTTCACAGAAATAAGTACAACATGCAGAAGACCCAGGGACTTCGTGAAGAACTGTGCCAGCATTACCATATTAAGGAGACTATCTCAGCCTGAAAGATGGGAGATTATATTAAGAATATATGATTGGGTGAACTAGACAGATGGCTCAGTAGTTAAGATTACTTATTCCTTCAGAGAATCCCAGTAAAGTTCCCTTTACCCATATGGCAGCTCACAACCATCTATATTCCCGTTCCAGGGCATCTGATGCCCTCTTCTGGCTTCTTCAGATACCAGGCATGGAAATGTTACACAAAAATTTATACAGATAAACAATCATACACATAGTACATGCCTTTTTATTAAAATAAAACAACTAACCAAGAGTTCTTATATTAAAGGTAATTATTTACATGCTATGAAATGTTTAAACTTGGTTGTCTGAGAATGAACCATCTTCAGCTCAAATGATCTCAGTTGAGAAAAGTTCAACACTAATACACATGGATGTCTGATCTTTTAGATACCAAGAAGTGAGAACCTACACTCTGACTGCTGCAGCAAAGAGTCTGTTGTTGGAGAGAACAAAGGCTTTAGAAAGTGTGGGGAGGATTTCACAGATGGGAACTGCTCTATCATGTGTATTGAGAGTGATGTGAGAATTCAAGGGCAAATTGAATTCAAGGGTTTAATTAACACACTACAAATCTGAGACTGACTATGCCAGGAAAGACCCTGGTAGTCCTAGCTGAGCTGTTCCCTGATTGGAATTAGAATGAGGCTGGACAGCTGAAGAAGGAGCTGCAGAGTAAATACTGGGTCTTCTCTTGTCTCCTTCTAGAACCCTCTAGTAACCACAGGGGCATTCTCAGGACCAGTGCTGGGATCAACTTTTAAACAAAGGCAAGCCAAGCTGATTATAAACTTGTGGGACCTGGTTCTCCAAATTGGGTTTCCCATAGAGAAGGAAGGACCTATGGCTTAAAGGTCCCTGTCCAAATTCATGCTTAAAGTTAACTCCTGTTATGAAATAGTAAGGGAATGAAAACAATTTGACCAAGATCTTTGGATAGGGATACTTCATAGGCAGTAAGGACTAGATGAGGTCATTGGGGTAAATCCTCCACCATGGCTTTATAAGAAGAAGAAAAAGACCTGGCTTTAGAAAAAGAAGGAGGAGGAGGAGGAGGAGGAGGAGGAGGAGGAGGAGGAGGAGGAGGAGGAGGAGGAGGAGGAGGAGGAGAAGGGGAGGAAGAAGAAGAAGAAGAAGAAGAAGAAGAAGAAGAAGAAGAAGAAGAAGAAGAAGAAGAAGAAGAAGAAGAAGAAGAAGAAGAAGAAAGAGAAAAAGATCTGTGTTAGCAATTGTGCATCATTGTACCATATCATTATCTTCTCCTTCTTGAGACTCTGCAGAGAGTCCTCTGCAGAAAGAAATTCTTCACGAGATGTGGCCATGAGCTATTGTTATAGGGAGTCTACCAGAGATTACGACTCAGACACAGTTAATAGCCAGTTGAAAGTCTTTATTCCAGCAGGCTGGGACTATACTCAGGTGTTCAAGGACCCAGTGTCCAGAGCAAAGGACTTTTGAAGGCAAAACACAAATGTTGCCATCATGTTTTCCACCTGAACTGAGGTTTTACAGAAGCAGGCAACTTAACAGAAGCTAAGATAAGCAGTTAACTGGAGGGGATTCTGCACAACAGGCAGTTTATCAGATCAAAGATATGTTAGCTGGGGCAGCTTGACCCTAAGTTCCTATTATAGAGTTAGGTAATTTTCCACGGGATTCTCTGTCAGGGAGATGAAATTCTAGTTAAGCTTGAAATGGTCTTAAGGAGAATACAAGATGGAGTAACCTCGGCACTGTCCTACCCTATCACAGTGCATAAAAAAAAAAAAACCATTCAAAGTAAATTGTACATTTTAAGTGTTATCCAACTATAGAACAGAAAGCAGACTAGGACTGGAGACTAGAAAAAAAAAATCAGTCCTAGAAAGTGAATTCATAACCTCTACAGTGCAAGTAGGAAGAGCAAAACAATGTAGAAAATAATCACAGATGAAAATTAGAATAAGGACCATGGCCAGTCAGAGATTCTGGAAGATCTGTGAGGCTGCTACTCACCTGTATGCAATTTCTGTGTTCCTGTCCAGAGAGCCTCCATCCTCACTCTCAAGATCATTATTTGACTGAGCCAGCCCTTGTGTTCTATTAGAGAACAGAGACCAGTAAGTTCATGATAGTTAAAAGGCACTCAGGAATACAATATATAAAAAGACTGGGTTGTTTTAATATAAAGGTCAAAGGCTTAAAATGTCTGCCCCCCAAAATGGAAGAAACCCTAATATATCACCAGAGGAAAGTAACCGAGGAAAAAATAAAGGAAATCACAGCAAAGGAATTGCCATGAAGCCTCAAACATACCTTAAGACTAGGGTGGGTGGCAGAGAAAGAGTTTGATGATATATTTTTAAATAAAATATCTGAAAGACATACAAAATGATCCAGGGGCATCATCTCAACCATAAAGGTTAAAAGTAGCAGGGTCAGGACCCCCTCATCAATATCTACTATTCCCCAATCCTACAGAACACCAGCCACAGGGAGAAAGCAAAGTCCTCCAAGGAGGCAAAGAAGACCTGATAGCTGCGTGGCAGAACTGGAGCACTTCTCTGTGTGGAGTGGTGTGTCCACACTAATGGAAATGAAAACATCTTTTTTGCCCTTCTAGTCACTAATAGTTACTAGCAAAAACACAACAAACAAACAAACATCCATAAAGAAGCTTTCTAGGGGAGTAGTTTTATTCTTTAGCATACTGTAATGTAATCCATGTAACAGAATAATGCTACAGCTTCTAAAATTGTCATTCAGGAAAGTTGGTGCTCAGGATTTACTTTATTTGAGTTACTTCTAAGGCACAGGATGTTCACTCTACTAAGACAGTAGGGGCTTATAGCTCTAAGCCTCTCACAGACACTTCTGCTCTACAACTCCACAGGGCAGGCACACCCAGAAATACACCCAAGACTAGTAGACAATACAGCTGCACCGTATGCCTGAGGGGAACATACATGGATTCAGACCAAGTATGGTTCCTGCACAGTCACCAAAACCTCCATATAAAGAACTCTCTGAGAAGAATATCATTTTCTGAAGAAATCTTAGCATTTACATGTGCGTTGTAAGAGAACTAAAAGTCAGCCAATCTAGTATCTAAAGATTGTGACAAAATCATAAATTTAGTTTACAAGAATACACAGCACAGTGCAAGTCAGAGGACACCTCCATCTCTAAGCTTTGCCTCTGCTCCCACCAGTCTCACCCTCTTAATGCTAACCTTTTCTGAACTCTCTCTAGCTAGCTGTCATCACTTCTTGTCCATAAGGATCTGAAACCTTGCCTCCGGGGTGCAGCTATGCACTGGAGTGCACAGAACAAAGGGCAGCTGCCTTTCAATGGTCCTCGACTTGAACAGCCCAGCCACAGCTAATTAGGTGGGATTGGGTAATTAAATCTATAAGCTTTGATCTTTTCTTCAGATATTTCCAAATATTCTGTGTCACTCTGCTTCAGACAGCACTAACATTTCTTCCAAGTGAGCAGATGCCTACCTAGGTGACCTTGGTCTCCCTGCCAAAATAAGCTAACATCCCTCAAGGGCATGGATGTAAAGTCATGCCTCACCTGCCCCGGCTGGCATTCCCCGACAAAACTTCATCCCTCAAGTTTATGCAGACGGTTCTGTGCCTATACCTAATAGAGCAGGCGTCCTGAGTGTCAGGAGATAAGAGGCTGAGTCATCTATCCTTCATAGCAACTGGGTACCTTAGACAAGAGTAGGACACTTGCCAGATCCATCCCGGCCCCACCCTGGACAGACTCATCATGTGAATCCTTTTCATTGTACCTGCCGCTAAAAGGGTGAGACTTGGCTAGAAAGCCTAGTAAAACTTGTCATCTAAGGACGACCTGCGAACTCTTTCCCAAATTATTGTTGCCCATGTTTTCCATGTAAACTTACATGTAAAAGTACATCCATCTGCACTAATATATAACTCTGTTATGTTAAAATGTGTAACCAGATGTAGTCTCAAGCATATGCACAGGGCTCACAAGAAAAGGGTAAGTGAGCTTGGGAAGTCTGTCAGAGATAAGAAACCAGCTTTAGTTAGTTAGTTAGTTAGTTAGTTAGTTAGTTAGTTAGTTAGTTAGTTAGTTAGTTAGTTAGTTTTTAGTTTTTAGTTTTTAGTTTTTGTAGTGTTTGGAGGTTGAACCCAGAGCCTGATGCATGCTAAGCAGACATTCAAACAGAGTGAGACCTCAGAGGAAGCACAGCTGGAATGTTTCCATCCCTCAGACTCCAGGACACACCAGTGGAAACCACACCCACAACACACAGACACCCACAACACACAGACACAGTCATCCTCTACACGGTCTGGTTTATCAGAGCCATCCTACCCTAAAAAAAGAGACAAAGGTCTGAGGACCCAGTTAGGTCTCTTACTGATGAGCAAAGGCATCCAGTTCCATGTCTCCCGGCAGAAGCATCTATTTTGTTGCATGACCTCCCATGTGGAGCCTTACAAAATATTCTGGAGCAGTGCGGGGCTTGTAAAGAACTGGATCCCTCTAGTTCCGGGTCTTCGGGCTCTTTCTCCGCTGTGCCAACCAAACCCTCCTGTTTCTGAGGAGGCAACCGAATCCTGAAATTCAACTTCAATGGATGGTCAGCATAAACATTGTATCAACTTCTAGAAAAGCAGCTCTTCTTTCCTTACTCAGAATGTTAATTGGAACTAAGAGGAAGTGGCTCCATGGGGGTGGGGAGGACTTAGCGAAATCAGAACCTACTCCAGCCCTTGCTTCTGTCAACTTACAAATCAAACAGGAGTCTGGATGTCTGACTGCTTCAATGACCTCATCTGAGTGCAAAACACTTACAATCAGTAAATAAGGACAGCCTTTGAATGCAAAGCTACTGGCTGTTTCATTATTTTACCATCTCTGGTTCAGATTCGTGAAGCTATTCTGGGAGAACACTTAACAACAACAGGAGGAAGCAAAAACCTTCAGACCTGTTTCCCGGCCATTTTCAGCAGTGCGTTGAGACATTTTCACAAGTTTCTGCTGAAGACCCAAGCATGTGGATGCTTATCTGCACTAAACTAAAAACTTTGGAATCTTATACCTCACTGCTTGCCACATGTTCCAACTTGCAGCTCCCCTGGGCGCTGTCTCCTGAAGAAAGCATCACCTTTACATACACCTGTTCCGCCCAGGCAGGGCGTTAGGAAGCCAGTGGCAACAATTCAGTGCTTCCTCCTCTAACTTTGCCTGTAATTCTCCATTTCATTCTATATGGTCTGTGAAACCACCACAAGTTCAAAGCAAGCCCACTGGAATGCTTCAGGGTTAGATGATCATAGGAGAGCTTTATAATAAATCCACTTAGAACAGCTCAGAACAGGTATCAGCTAGACAGACAATTAGAGCACATGTTCTGCCAGGAAATGTTGCCAGTTTTTACCTGTTAGAGCAATTGAGAAATAGACCTGCGCTTGCTGAAGAGCCATACTTGTACATGCATGCAGGGTGTGGGAGGTTGAGCAGGTGTTTGCAAGCCACAGTTATAGCCTTAACAATGCTGTTGTCAGTTTACAAAGAATGTTTGGTGCTCAAGCTCTCTTACCTTACATATGGGAGGGAAGTGCGCTGAGGGGGCTGCTGGGAGACTGCCATTTCAGAATGGAAAAAGGATCCGGTTTTGGAGCATGAATTCCACAGCTAACACGTCTTGAAGGTTTTCCTTATTAGTTAGTTAGTATTGTTTTTTTTACAGCTATCACCCTTAGAGTCTCTTTTTTTCAAACAGTAGGCGGAGCTAGTAAGAAACCCCAGAGTGTACCATTAGTCACTTCTTTTCCTCCCCTGGGGGACTGGTATTTGCATAGCAGAAGTCTTTTTCCTTGTGTCCAAGTAAAGGGACCACTAAGGGAACAGAGACAATAAAGTAATCTATTGAGTAATCCTGCTGAGAAATGATTCCTGTTTGAAGCCAAATCTAATTGCACACAAACACTAAATTAGTGGCTAGCTGATAATAGATCAGGAATGCTTTCATTATGTCACAATGTATGAGCAAGGCTCTTCAAGAGCAGGCAAAAGCTCTCTGATAATGCCCATGGAAACAGATGAAACACAAAATATGTTTTTATAATAAAAAATAATTTGCAGTTTCTTTCTCATTCCTCTAGCTCCTCCTTTCTTATAAGTTATAAGCTTGGGCAAAACAGGGGATCTTAGCTCTTCTCTGCATACATGAACATCTGCTTCCAGGAGAAATCTAAAACCCAACTGTTAACTGAGAATGCTCAGCATTCCACACAAGCCAGAGCTCAGGTAAACCCCAAACTTGTTCTCTGCTACTTTCTCATTCTACAACAAAGCCGCTGTACTAAGGAAGTTGTGGCCTTTGTGCACGGTCTGTGGTCCAGCTTACTGTGGTCAATACTGTGATTTCTTCCTAGAGCCTTCTTACATAAAAGGAGCATCTTGAATGGCACTGGCTTGCAGCCACCCCTTCTTCCCTGTCTCCAAGATCTTTCCACAGCACACATTTTTAAATTTAATTATATATATATATATATTTTTTACAATCCAGCCATCCCCCCCCCTACAGTTCCTCATTCCTTCCTCTTCCTCCTCCCTCTCTCTGAGAGGATGCTCCCCCAAACCTCTCCCCTTTTGACTGTGGGTTGGTAATTCTGTTCCCTAATTTGAGGCCCAGTTTATCTACTGGAGGTGGACTCTTCGAGTTCCCTCTTCCCACTGTTGGGCATTTCAGCTTCAGTCATACCCACTGAGTCTTCAGAGTCTCTCACCTCCCAGGTTTCTCGTACTTTCTAGAGTGTCCCCCACCTCCAACTGCCCAAAGCTGCATACTTCCGTTCATTGTGCTGGCCCTCTGGACTTCTCTACTGCCCCCACATATCTGATCCTGTTCCTCTTTTCCCCTTCCCTTCTCCCACCCAGGTCCCTCTCTCCCTCTGCCTCCCATGATTATTTTGTTTCCCCCTTCTTAGGAATTGAAGCATCCTTACTTGGATCTTTCTGCTTGTTAAACTTCTTGTAGTCTGTGGGTTGTATCCTAGGTATTCTGTGCTTTTTGGCTAATATCCACTTATTAGTGAGTACATACCATGCATGTCCTTTTGGGTCTGGGTTACCTCACTCAGAATGATATTTTCTAGTTCCATCCATTTGCTGGCAAAATTCATGATGTCCTCATTTTTAATAGTTGAATAGTATTCCACTGTGTAAATGTACCACATTTTCTGTATCCATTCTTCAGTTGAGGGACTTCTGGGTTGTTTCCAGCTTCTGGCTATTATAAATATGGCTGCTATGAACACAGTGGAGCACGTGTCCTTGTGTTATGGCAAGGCATCTTTTGGGTATAAGCCCAAGGGTGGTATAGCTGGGTCTTCAGGTAGGTCTATTTCCAATTTTCTGAGGAACTGCCAGATTGATTTCCAGAGTGGTTTGTACCAGTTTACAATCCCACCAGCAATGGAGGAGTGTTCCTCTTTCTCCACACCGTGGCCAGGATGCACTGTCATTTGAATTTTTGATCTTAGTCATTCTGATTGGTATAAGGTGGAATCTCAGGGTCATTTTGATTTACGTTTCCCTGATGACTAAGGACTTTGAAATTTTATTTAAGTGCTTCTTGGGCATTCAAGATTCTCCTGTTGTGAATTCTCTGTTTAGCTCTGCACCCCATTTTTTAATTGGGTTATTTGGTTTTTTGGAAGTTAATTTCTTGAGTTCTTTATATATTTTGGATATTAGCCCTCTACTAGATGTAGGGTTAGTGAAGTTTTTTTCCCAACCTGTAGGTTGTCCTATTGACTGTGTCTTTTGCCTTACAGAAGCTTTCCAGTTTCAGGAGGTACCATTTATCAAAATTGTTGATCTTAGAGTCTGAGCCACTGGAGTTCTGTTAAGTAAATTTCACCCTGTGCCAATGAGTTCGAGGCTCTTTCACACTTTCTGTTCTATTCAATTGAGTGTGTCTGGTTTTATGCTGAGGTCCTTGATGCACTTGAATTTGAGCTTTCCACAACACACTTCCAATTCTTAGACTACTTAGAAACATAATTCAGTGGACTATTGTTTCTAGTATGGACTTTCTGAAGTGAAGACCTTCTTTTTCCTGTACCTAAAACACAAAGGAAGTGGTGAACATGGCTAGCCACAGAAGCACTTCATCTAAACAGTTGATAAATGGTACCTCCTGAAACTGGAAAGGAGCAGAAAGAGGGGTAAGTCATATTACTGGGCAGATTAAAGCAAGGCGTGTGTGTGTGTGTGTGTGTGTGTGTGTGTGTGTGTGAGAGAGAGAGAGAGAGAGACAATGGGTAGCACAGATGAACAAGTGTGAGCATGGAATCCCAGAAGCATTGTCAGGTCCCTTAGAAATCCAGGACAAATGCTAACTGTAGTGCCTTTTAGCATACCAAAGTACAGCCTGGCTGGCCTCTAGGCTCCCTCAGCACTTCCCACCTGACTCTTTACCTTAAAGCTTTCCAGCCTAGGAGCTTTGCTTCCCAGTTTCTGATTCCTATAAAACCCTGCCATTTTGGTCATTTGCATTCCCCTGATGACTTTGAACATTTCTTTAAGTGCTTCTCGACTTGCTCTTGTTTCTCTACCTCTTGGTCCTCTCTTCTCTTCCTCTCTACCTCTTCTCTTCTCTCCCTTCTCTCTTGACCTGGTTCAGTCAGCATCTTCTAGATGCCACTGGTTGTACTCTCCCTCACATTTACAAAAATATCGTGCTCCTCAAACCTACCTTCAAATGGTCATGTCCTCATTTCATTTAAGCAGGAATCGTCAATTTGGTTAACCAACTTTTACTGCTGTCCTTTGAAACTTGACTGTGCCTTTGGTTATCAGGGTATTTCATGGCCTCCTAACTTTCCCAGCAAGATCATACCAAGAACAAAATAGCCTGTGTGTTCAAAGTAACCCTGAGAGGATCCATAGGTGAGAAATCCAAGATAATAGGTACATTGTTTTCTGCAGCCTAAGTCAGGCATATTTATTAGTATAAAACTTAATTGGGGTCTTAAGTTGTCATACATGCACTGTAGAGACGGCCGTATGCAAAGGTACTAGTATCTACTCCTTTCTTACATGTGTGTCTCAACTTAATTCCATCTTGGACAAGCAACGTCAACTATCCATTAGCCATTACTCTGGGGTATCCTGTCATCATGGTAGTACAAAGTGTACTGGCTTTCTCTTTTATTGTCCTTATTTTTGACAGCTCCATGTTGTAGCCAGTCTACAGAAACCCCTTTCTGAAGGGAGCCAAAATAATTAGGGTTTTTCAAAATCATTAGAATTTGGTGAGCACTATAAATATGTCCTGATTAGAGAAAAAGAATCAGCCAGCCTCCAAACCCTAACCCAGTAGGATTTACATGTCTGGTGGGCCTTCTTACAAATGGTTTGACCATGTCAGTTTGTGTCGAATGGCTTTAAAGTTATTCATGTTTAAGGTAGGTAGGATCAGGAGAGATTACCTGAATTTTAACAGAGAAAAAGTACCTTTGAGCCCCTAGCCTTGCTGCCATTCATTGCCTATTCAACAGGTATCTGGGTTCTTTGCAATCATTACCACCTTTACCTAGCAAATGCTACTTCAGCCTAGTATTTTGGATAAGAAAATGAGTTACTGAGGGTGAAATCACTGGCATTGGTGACAACAATAAATAACAAATTTGACATCTGGCTCCCAGAAAGCCTAAGCAACTAGCTCACTTTGTGTGCCCTGGGGAATCCAGAATGAACAAGACAGCAAGATCTCCCACATCCCTGGTTCCCAGAGGGTAGAACACAAAGACTAAGTAGATGGAAGTCGCATATTAACTCATTCCAGAAGAAGAATAGATTATTATGGCAATCTGGATCTTTGGGAACTGGGTGTTTTCGTTGTATGGCAACATAGAGTGCCCTCTCAGAGGCAAGAAAAAGGGGAAAACATACCACCCATGAATTTTCTCTTGTATGGCTTCTAATCTTTACATGCAGCAGGTTAGATTTTTAATTAGAATACAAAGAGCTATTTACAGTGCCCCAAATCTTTCATCCTTAGGTTGCTCTAATCTAAAACTTGAGAGAATCACTAGTATATGCAGCTTCAGTTTTTAAAGAAAGACGTCTAAAAGCAACATTGTTTACATTTTGTTAGGACAGTATACACTCCTTTACTGCATTGGTTTTCAACCTTTCTAATGCTGTGCCCCTTTAATACAGTTCTTCATGTTGAGGTGTCCTCCAACCATAAAAGTATTTTGTTGTTACTTTATAACTGTAATTTTGCTACTGTTATGAATTATAATGTAAATATCTCATATGCAGGAGATCTGATATACAAGTCCTAAAAGGGTGGTGGCCCACAGGTTGAGAAACATTGCTCTAAGTTTAAAATCACTTCTCCAATGCTTAGAATACAAAGGGTCAACATGTAAATGCTGCTTTCTGTGTCATGCCATGAAGTTTGGTAAGGTAGAGTAGGCCGAGACCCTGAGATTCAGTGGGCACACACCTGAGGCTTAGGTGACTCCCAGTGTCCTGCCAGACTTCTGACTTGGAACACTACAATGGTTCTCATATAAAAGAGATGTGAACTATGGTCACATAGGCCCAAAACAGAGTTCTCCATGCTAATGAGGTATCTAGAGGCTCAGAGGGCTTAGCCAATAAGTTTCCCTTCCCAGTTATTCCTCCCTGCAAAAGGTATTTAATCTTAGGACCACTCTAAGAAGTGGGGTATGGTTTTATGCATCCATTTTCTGCCATGACAGTCAACTGTTAAGAACCATGGACTGCCTCTTTTTATCAAGATCCGCCATGGGGAACCATGAAGAAGGCCTTTGCCTACAGAGCTGCAGCCTATTCTCCCATAGAATGCCTCTCTGCACTCTTAGCCACAACTGCCACCAAGCCTGCGACAATCATCTCTTCTGGGACAAGTCAGAGTTCCCCTTACCTTCCAACCCTGAGCTAGATGCTGTTCCCTGCCTACCAGTCCTGACTCCATTCTCTGCTCTTCTGCGACTCCCGGCAGCACCTGGATGTCCAAGAGTCTGAGAACATCTTTGGCCCCCTGCCTCAGCCCCAGCCTCGTCACAGGCCCGGGGAACCGTGAAGCAGCTCCTGCTTTCCCACATCTCAGACTGTGCTTTCCCACCCCTAGAGAGGTGTTTCAGAGCTTCCCTATAGCCCCAAGACTCACCCTAGCACCAGCATGGGATAAGCACAGTCAAACTCCCGTGTCCGTGCCCTGTGGTGGGGCGGACTTGAACCTACAACCCTACAGTATACTATTCTCTAACGATGTCTGTGATCATATGTTGAGCATGAATCATTACACTCTCATAGAATGCCACGATGAACTGACCTTCCTAAACATTTTCCATTAATGAGTAGCTCAGTATTAGAATCGTCATGGTATCTTGCTCCCTGTTCTTCATCTGGTCCATTGGATCTGTAGAAGTGCTCCCTTACAAAGCAGCAAGTTTCTCTTGTAGCCTCAGTGAAGTTGTGTGTCTGGTCCTGATCTTTCTGGTCCTGGTCCTTTAAAATGTACTTTTAAAACTGTGCTGTGGTTTCTCTCCTGTAAGCTCATTCCCTGCTTAAATAAGCCAGTTGATATTTGCCAGGAAAAATTCTCAATGAAGCACAACTCCTCAGAGAAACAAATCTTCAGTTAGGGTTTCTCGCCATGCCGATCTTCTAGACAAAGAACAGAAGACTGAACACCATCCTCAAGTTTGCATAGCTGAATAGTAGAGATGTAAGTGAGAGTACGCCGCGCACGCATAGAGATCTGAGCTTCAGTTCCAGGACCCACAAAAGGAACTGCCACAAGAATGAATTAATGAACTTTTTTTTGTTTTAGTTTTTATTCATTTAGATTAGTTAGCTAGTTTGTTTTGCTTGTTTGTGTTTTGAAAGCTTTCGCTATGTAGCCCTAGATGAGCTGAAACCTATTTTGTAGACTAAGCTGAGCCTGCACTCAGTTACATCTTTTTCTCCAGGGCTGGGATTAAAGGTTGGGGCAATCACTACCAGTTTAGTTTCTTTAAAAGCCCCTGAATACAATTCAATTATTTAATTAACTTGTATTAATTAAAAATCTACAAATACTTTTTAAATATTTTTCCTCATAGTCTAATTATTAGTATCTTGACGAACAGGTTAAAATGAAAAACTGAATTAGCAAGTACCTCTTAAAGGAAAATAACTTATGCAGTTGAGTTTCGTCAACTGTTTTTTCTTTTTTCTTTTTTTTTTTTGTTTTTTGTTTTTTGTTTTTTTCGAGACAGGGTTTCTCTGTGTAGCCCTGGCTGTCCTGGAACTCACTCTGTAGACCAGGCTGGCCTCGAACTCAGAAATCCGCCTGCCTCTACCTCCCAATTGCTGGGATTAAAGGCGTGCGCCACCACTGCCTGGCCTCATCAACTGTTTTACAAATGATATTTGTTAACCAATGAGCTAGAAAAGGTTTCATTTTCAGAAAAAGACAATTCTAAGCTGCAAAACTTTCAAGGTATTCGTATTGGCTTTTTCATACATAGATTCATGCCTTTCTTTACCAGGTAAGATTTGATAGGAGATACAAAATACCACCAAGCAAACAATGCAGAATGTTTTAGTTGGATCTTTAAGGAACAGCTGCAATACAGGAAGGATCCCAAATTATACCTGCTAATCATCCTTCCCACCTGTGAATACAGTTCACACCTTTAGCAACTGTCTTCTCATGCTAATTGTATTACCCAAAAAAACCTGTTTACAATGTCCTCTACATAAGTTAAAGGAAGCCTGCCCCCAGGTGGCTCTGATTGGGAAATAAAGTTTCCAATGGCCAATGGCTGGACAGAATGAAACAGGAGGGAGTTTAAGATTCCTGGGCAAGAGATGCAGGGGAAGGGAAAAAGGAATTCCACCATGAGAGAGGCCTAGGACTCACCATGCCATGAAGGAGAGGACAGTGAGACAGCTAATGCTGCGTGCGTGCGTGCGTGCGTGCGTGCGTGCGTGTGTGTGTGTGTGTGTGTGTGTGTGTGTGTGTTTCATTCATGAATCCAGAGAAGCAGAGAACTCTGGGCAGGTGGCAAGAAGTGCAATCACCAGTGGGAGCTCAGAGTGGGTTAACTATCCGCCTCTACACACACCTTTCGAAGAAGATTAAGTAATAAAGAATGCTGTCTTTTATACCTATTACTCTCCTTAAATGCCATCTAACTATCTGTGACTTGATTCATCAAATTTTGAGGCTGAAATTGTTGAGATGTGATGAAGAGACCAGGATAGAGACAGATTCTCTAGCAATCAGCCCTATGCAATTTATAACAGCAATTGCTGCGTGCACTGACACTGACCATTTCCAAAGTATCTTCTAAAGTCCTTCATTATTTTAATCATTTAAGCAAGTACTGTCATTTCCACTTAAACAGGAAACAGATTAGATATGTTAAGACCTTTGCCCATTGTCCCACAGTTAATGAACATAAACTGCTACAATCAAGCTGTGCTCTACTCTATGTGACTCCATATTCTATGAAACAATATTATTTCAGATTGACATTCCATCTTACAATCATCTTTTGAATCTGTTTTGAAGAGGGAGGATGTCTTTGTACATGGGTGGGCAAATGAGTATCACTACTCTCATACAGCGCAGGTTGATAAATGACTTGTTCCTGGCAATAGGAAGGATTGTTACCCTCTAGACTTGGGACTGGTGAACTGGAGTTATAGGACACATGATCATATTAAAATCACACCAGAAACCAGACGCAAGAACTTCTGAGACATATTAGACCAAGGAAAGGATGTTCTTCTTCATTTGGGGCCATAAAAGGACACACAGAGTGAGGAGGGTAAAGAGCCCATGGATCTGTCATCTATCTACCTGTGTATGTGTCAAAGTGTTAATGAGCAGAAAACTCTCAACTGGTCTAGGGGCTTCAGTTTAGCTTAGTCTCCATTGTAGGCACTACCTAGTTGAAATGTCATCTACCCATCCTGCTGACCCATCTTGAACTGCTGTCCATCAGTCCATCCATTCACCCAAGTGTTTGTTTGGATTTGAACCTGCTGCTTGCTTCACCTTGCTCCTGAAGCCAAACTAAGATGCTGTAGCCAGGCTCTGGATCTGTATCCAGAAGCCTCCCAGAGACCTCCAGCTGCCTGTCATCTTACCAGATCTAGTCTGCATTTCTATCATATCTATATTCCTAGATTTGGCCTCTCAGGTCTTTTTAAAACTTCTGTCATTTACTATGTGTGATCTGATTAAATAAGATTGAAATTTACCTGGAGTCAGTGCTCAGCTGTTCAGAGCACTGACTGCTCTTCCAGAGGTCCTGAGATCAATTCCCAACAACTACGTGGTGGTTCACAATCATCTGTAATGGGATCTGATGCCCTCTTCTGGTGTGTCTGAAAACAGCCACAGTGCGTGTGTGTGTGTGTGTGTGTGTGTGTGTGTGTGTGTGTGTCTGTGTGTGTATGTGTGTACATATATTAAACAAATCTTTTTTTTAAAAAGATTAGAATTTAAAAAGCACATTATTTCCTTAGCCAGAAGGACAGAGACTCTGGTAAATCATTGCAGGTATAATCACCATACTTTGTGAATTTATTGTTATTAAACACTTTTTGACACTGTAGAAAAACATGACTATGTTTATCTGTTTCTGAGCTTATATTTCTTAAATATAGTCACTTTGAGCTAGTAGAAAAAAATTGCTACAGACCATGTGTCTTCAACAAAAAGCACTTCTGGCTGTCCTAGAGACTGAACAGATTAAGATGATGCTGAGTGGGCCCTCTTCCTAGTTTGCAGATGGCTTCCATCCCAGTTACTGATCTTCTTCAACACAAGGCAGAGACAGGGAGTAAGATCTCTCCTGGCTGTCTCTCACTTTGAGAGCACAAAGACCATCATGAGACTCCACCCTTAGGATTTCACCTAAACCTCATTAATTCTCAAGGTTGCACTTCCAAATAGTATTATGTATGGGGGTTTGAATACATGAATGTGAGGACTTCAGTACAGAGCATTCACCTTCCACAAGAGTTTTGTTTTTGTACATACCCTTACTTTTTCTGAGTTCCATGAAAATGTGCTTTGGTGAAGATACATCTCTCTGACTTCGAAAGACATGGCAGAAGACAGGGTATTTTCTCTTGTACCAAGAACAACATGAAGAGATGCAAGTAAGTATCATTTGTGCTAGCTAATTAGATCTTCTCAGGAACAAGAAGATTGGATGTATTTGTGTGATGCAAGGCAAACAGAGAAACTAATTCACCAAATAATTACTAGGCTACAACATGACCACATTTGTTTAACTTCTCAAAGGAAATGGATCTAGGTTCAGGCCATGGCCCCTAGATGTCTAAGTTTATGACTTCTGTCAGTTTTACTCTAAGCTCTTTAAGGTTTATTTTCTTCAACTGCAGAATAGGAGTATTAAAAACACTTATTCCCCAAGTTTTTTTAAATGACTTTTTAATCAGATAACGCATTCATTGGTGCTCCATGGAAGACCAGGAACTCCATAAATGTCAGCTTCTCTCTCAAGCACATTGCTATTTAAAAAAATAACCAATCAACCAACCAAACAATAGGAAAACACCACCGAATTACAGTGAAATAAGAAAAGAACCCAAGTCCTAGAAGTTCTGGATTATTTGAGAAGAAGGTCTATTTCCAATTATTTTTCAGTTAACTTCTGAAAACTGATCAGTCCTCAAAGTTTAGTAATTTCAGGAATCCCAAGGAAAAAAGCATTCATACTAAAGGTGAATAAGATTCAGCCAGGGTTAGTCTGAGTAGACATTATGATTTTTCATGTGGGTCTTTTCCTCCAACATGAGAATTAATGAAAATAAGCCATACTTACAGTCTCTGTTGCCCAGTGACCTGGCTCCATGATAGTCCTGTGATGAGTATTTCTGGTGCTTTGGCAATTCAGGAATAGCTTGGATTCAGCAAAGGTGAAATCATGGATGAAATAGAATCAGTGTTTAAAGACTTATGTTAATTTTCCTTCCTGTTTCACAAAGATAAAGAATAGAAGAATTCCAAATTATGTGAACCCTCAAGACTATGTGATTATCTACAGCTAATGCAGAAGTAAACACCTTCTTTCCTCCTAGGCAGGGAACCCAACATCATCTCCAGGACAATGCAGACCTGTCTACCCAGGAAAGCTACAAACCCACCACAGGGGTTTGTTAGCTGTGGCTGGATAATAGTGGACCTAAGTGGTAACTCTCTGGGAAAAATAGGCTGAAAGCTTATAGTCACCAATTTCTGGCAGAGACTGACTTTAGAGGGGAGCTCTTAATTGTGCTAACCAGGATCCAGGATGGGTTGAGGGAGGCAGCCTCAGGAACCTGGGAAACAGACTCTAGAAACCAGCATTGAGGCATAGATCTATTTTATTGTGCAGAAACAAGCATTTTTATATAGCCTTTGACCCAATGGAGAATCTACTTGAACTCTGGAGTAGGCAACATTCCCAGGGGCAATATGGGGAGATGTCAGGCCACTAGTACCCGAGGGACTTACATAAAGATGGGAAGAAGCAACCACACTATTCTGGACCCATTCTGAGGTTCTACTAGTTTTCCAGAATCCCCTATTATGTGTCAGAAGGTATGCCAGCTGACATGGGCACTCAAGCTATCAGAGCAGTAAGGAAGCCTCTATGCCTGTCCACCATGCCCTACCCACTATAGATTCAATACAATATCTATGAAACTTCCAACACAATTCATTATATGACAATTCTTAGCTTCATATAGAAACAAATACAAACAAACAAACCAAAACATGCTAGTTAAAAATCTTGAAGAATTATCGAACTGGTGGAGGAATCACCACCCTCCATCTCAAACTATACTACATGATAATGACATAAAAACAGACATGTTAATCAGTGGAATTGAAGATGGAGACAACAGTCTACAAACCTACAGATACATGACTTTTGATAAAGAAGCCAGAAATACACATTAGAGAAAAAGACAGCATATTCAACAAATTCTGCTGATCAAATTGGATGACCACATGCAGATGAATATAGATCCATGCCCTGCAGAAAACTCAACCCAAATGCATCAAGATCTCAATATAGGGCCAGATATCCTAAATCTAATGCAAGAGAAAGTAGGGAATAGACTTGAACTCATTGGGACAGGAAAGTACTTTCTTAACAGAATAGCAATAGCTCAGGCACTAAGAACAAAACTTAATAAATGAGACTTCAAGAAATTGAAAAGCTTCTGGAAGGCAAAGGACACCCCTTTAGACAAAGTGACAGGCTGCAGAATGGGAAAATATTTTTACCAACTACACATTCAATGGAAAACTAATATCTAATATATATAAAGAACTTAAAAAATGAAAAACTAAACACCAATTTAAAAATGGGCTATGGAACTAAACACAGAATCTGAAAAAGAAAAGGAAAGAAAGGAAGAAAGAAAGAAAGAGAAAAACACAAATGGCCAAGAAACACTTAGGAAATTTTTCAATAACCTTAGTCACTGGGGAAATGCAAATAAAACTATCTTGAGATTTCATCTTGCACCAGTCAGAACACCCAATACCAATAAACCAAATGACACCTCATCTTGGCAAGCATATAGGATAGGGGGAACTTATCCATTGGTACTGGGAGTGCAAACTTGTATCTCTACTATAGAAAGTGGTATGGCAGTTCTTCAGGAAGCTAGTAACTAAATCCACCTCAAGATCCACCTGTGCTGAGAAGCACCTAAAGAAATGCTCAACATCCTTAGTCATCAGGGAAATGCAAATCAAAATAAGTCTGAGATTCCACCTCACACCAGTCAGAATGGCTAAGATCAAAAACTCAGGTGACAGCAGATGCTGGTGAGGATGTGGAGAAAGAGGAACACTCCTCCATTGCTGGTGGGATTGCAAGCTGGTACAACCACTTTGTAAATCAGTTTGGTGGACCCTCAGAAAAATGGACATAATACTACCTGAGGACCAAGCTATACTACTCCTGGGCATATACCCAGAAGATGCTCCAACATGTAATAAAGACACATGCTCCACTATGTTCATAGCAGCCATGTTTATAATAGCCAGAAGCTGGAAACAACCCAGATGTCCCTCAGCAGAGGACTGGATACAGAAAATGTGGTACATTTACACAATGGAGTACTACTCAGCTATTAAAAACAATGATTTAATGAAATTTGCAGGCAAATGGTTGGAACTTGAAAATATCATCCTGAGCGAGGTAACTCATTCACAAAAGAATGAACATGGTATGTACTCACTGATAAGTGGATATTAGCCAAAAC
>CM052713.1:3857274-3873563 GCA_028551405.1 Uromys caudimaculatus
ATGAAATCCAGGACACAATGAGAAGACAGAACCTAAGGATAATAGGTATAGAAGAGAGTGAAGATTCCCAACTTAAAGGACCAGCAAATATCTTCATCAAAATTATAGAGGAAAACTTCCCCAACCTAAAGAAAGAGATGAACATAAATATACAAGAAGCTTACAGAACTCCAAACAGATTGGACCAGAAAAGAAATTCATCCCATCACATTATAGTGAAAACACCAAATACACAAAATACAAAGAAAAAATATTAAAAGCAGTAAAGGAAAAAGGTCAAGTAACATATAAAGGAAGACCTATGAGAATTACACCTGACTTCTCACCAGAGACAATGAAAGCTAGAAGATCCTGGGCAGAACTCATACAGACCCTAAGAGAACACAACTGCCAATACAAGATGCTATAACCAGCAAAACTCTCAATTAACATAGATGGTGAAACCAAAATATTCCATGGCAAAACCAAATTTACACAATATGTTTCCACAAACCCTGCCCTACAAAGAATATTAAATGGTAAACGTCAACTCAACGAGGGAAACCACACTCTAGAAAACACAAGAATGTAATCTTTTAACAAACTCAAAAGAAGATAGCCACACAAACCTAAAAGTAACACCGAAAATAACAGGAACAAACAGTGACTATTCCTTAATATCTCTTAACATCAATGGACTCAATTCCCCAATAAAACGACATAGACTGACAAACTGGATCCATAAAGAGGACCCAGCATTTTGCTGCATTCAGGAAACACACCTCCAGGATAAAGACAAACACTACCTCAGAGTAAAGGGCTGGAAAACAAGTTTCCAGGCAAATGGTCCCAAAAAACAGGCCGGAGTAGCCATTCTGATATCGGATAAAATTGATTTTCACCCAAAAGTCATCAAAAAAGATAAGGAAGGACACTTCATACTCATCAAAGGAAAAATCTACCAAGAAGAACTCTCAATTCTAAACATCTATGCACCAAATGCATTAGAGGAATGGATACAGAAAATGTGGTACATTTACACCATGGAGTACTACTCAGCTATTAAAAACAATGACTTAATGAAATTTGCAGGCAAATGGATGGAACTTGAAAATATCATCCTGAGCGAGTTAACTCAGTCACAAAAGACAGAACATGGTATGTACTCACTGATAAGCAGATATTATCCCAAAAGTTCAGAATGCCCAAGTTTCACTTAACAGTAACCGCTGGACTGAGAGTGAGGTCCCAGTTGGAGGAGTTGGAGGAAGGTCTGAAGGAGCTGAGGGAATTTGCAACCTCATGGAGGGAGCAAGAGCGTCAATGGTCCTAACCCCCCACCAGTCGTCCTGGAGTTTGGACCACCAACCAAAGAATACACATCTATGGACCCATGGTTTGGACCACATATGTGGCAGAGGATGACCTCGATGGCCATCAGGGAGAGAGGAGAGGCCCTTGGGCCTGAGGATGTTAGCGGCCCCAGTAAAGGGGAATGTCAAGGCAGGAATATGGGGATGGGTGGGTGGGTGGGTGGGAGGTAGTATTCCCTTATAGAGGCGGTGATGGGGACGGGATAGGGGGTTTCCAAAGAGGAGATCCAGTAAAGGGGAAACATTGGAAATGTAAATAAAATATCAAAAAAAAAAAAAAAAAAAAAAAAAAAAGATCTACCTGTACCACTCTTGGGCATATATCCAAAAGATGTTTCTTCCTACTACCGAGGCATACTTGATCAACCATGTTCACTGTTGCTCTCTTCATAATAGCCAGAAATTGGAAATAATCTAGATGTGATACATCTACATAGTGTAGTATTACCCAGTATTAGCCAGCCATTCCAAAAAAAAAAATGACACCACAAAATTTACAGGTAAATGGATGGATCTAGGAAAAAATTATCCTGAGTGAAGTATCCCAGACTCAGAAAGACAAATATGGTATGTATTTACTTAAATGTAGATGCTGTCTATTACGTCTTTAATGAGCAGTTGTTATTTGTATAATCACAGGAGTTAGGTATAGAGTAAAGAGCTGGTGGTTGGAGTAGAAGGATCTTCCTAGGAAGAGGTAATAAAATAGATAGTTACTTATTGACAGGGTAATTATGAGCAAAATGGGAGGGTCAAATGAGGAGGCGTGATGTGGGAGGGAAGGGGGGGATACAGGCAGAGACAGATAAAACTAAGGGCCATTTGAGGACCCATGTGAAAACTTAACACAATAGGTGCTTCTTAAAATATATACATATATAAATAAAATCTAAATTGGAATCACCAATTGCAGGAGACAAAGCCCCAATCTTTTGCTAACAAATAAAATATCCATTGCTGGATTATGCCTAATCAAGTTGTTGGCCAAAGGGGCCCCACAGAAAACACAAATAAGTCAGACTATTGCCAAGACTAGTTGCTCTCCACAAATTAAGGGTAAAGACCTATTGCTGAAGACAACACCTATTTAACTCACTAAATACAGTGAAGTCAAGCTGGAGTCTACCTAGAACCCTCACCTCTACTGACTACTTGATGGTACTGGAGGGTACTATGTACACTACCCAAAGACAAATGGAAAGACCAGACCAGCAACAAACCCTGGGGTCAACAATGTTAATGATCTACCTACCTGCAATATATGTGTACAATAGTGGCACAAAGCTTGTGGGAATAACCAACCAATATCTGAGCGCATTTAAGACACACACCATGAGATGAAACCCATGCCTACCACTGCTTGAATAGCACAAAACCTGAAATTGTATAGGCCATGGGCATAGGGGAGAACCAAGTACTGTTATTCTGCTAAGGAAACATTGCAATAAAATGACTCCTAATGAGAAGCCACTTGCAGTCATTATGCTATATACATAGATCAGTGTCTTGCTCCGCCATGGTCAAAGAAGTTTTCTCCTTCAATGGATGGGAATAAATATCAAGACCCATAACTGAATCTTGTGCAGAGAGTGAGGTACCTTGGAATACTCAGTCCTAAATGGGTGTCTCCATCAAATCCCTCCCTTCAGGACTCAGGAATCTCTGTGGAAGAGGAGACAGAAAGGGTGTCTGGGCCAGAGGTGACAGAAGGCATCAAGGAAATAAGATCTCCTAAACACAACTGGTTTGATGTATATATGAATTCACAGAGATTGTGGCAGCATGCAAAGGGACTGCACAGATTAGGGCCAGATGTGTTCCTAGAGCTAAGAGGTAGAGTAGACATGTGCCCTCATCCTTAGTCCAGAAGCTATCTCCAATTGCTAACCACTTGAAACAAAATTATTTTTTTTCCATCAGAGACTCACTGTGTATACAATCCATGCTTAAGGGCAGGCCCCATGCCCAGCAGTAGATGGCCAACACAGAACAAACTCAATACTATTTTTGGAGGAATTTTCTCTCATAATGCTTTGTCTGCTATTTCGTTTTTTAAACCTATAGATCTTTTGCTTCTATATTACGGTTTCTGATTTTATTTTTATGGGTTTTCTGTGGGTGCAAATGTGTGTGTCTTAGAGTCCATATGTAGTTTTTGTACTTTTTCTTTGGCCCTTTTTCTGTTTTGCTCTATTTTGTCTATTTATTATTATTATTATTATTATTATTATTATTATTATTAATTATCCAAAAGAAAGGCAAAGAGAGGGTATGAATTTGGCTGAATGGGGAAGTGAGGAGGATCTGGGAGGAGTTGACAGAAGAAATTAATCAGAATATACTGCATGAAAATTACATAGAGAAAAAACTTTGTTTGTACATTATATACATATACATGCATTCACATAATGAATATATATATTCATATACACTTGAATATATATGAATATATATTCAAAATCAGCTGGAATTTGTAATGAAAAACTGTTTAAATTACATGAATCTAAATAATAACCATTTCATGGTTCAAACATGTTGTGGAGTAAACTTGAAATTTTAAGTGAAAACTTTAGTATTTAGAATCTTTCTTTCCTCCTCCTCCTCCCTGACCTGTCCTCCCTTACTTTCCCCAGCTTCATTATGCTGCATATGTCTCGGCAACTTTGTGTCTTGTCACTACATCTGACCCATAGAATGTGGTTTAAGTGAGACACATTGCTGCTGAAGCTCTGAAGCACTTTTTATTTAGGGGCAATTAGTTTTATTTCTAGGGTTCACTTAACTGTCCAAAGATATCTTGGTTGTTATAACAGGATAGTAGGGTATTCCTACTAATAATTCAGAGGCCAAATGTGCTGTTAAAGTTATAGTAACAGTATGGTTCAATAAATTGCAGCCTGAGATGAATATCTAAAGTGCTAGGAGAGAAGCCCTACTCCAGAAGTGTGCTTAGAGACTCTAAACTCCTGGTGACTGTGACGGAAACACTCTGCACCTTACCAACTCTCATCTCCACTTACTAATTACCACTTTCCCCTATTAGTCCCAAATTCATATAAAAAAGGTAAGGATTAATGCTAAAACTTTGCAATTTTTCTTATTTCTTTAAAAAAGTATTTATCATGTGTGTGCACGTTCTTATGTACTAATGTGCCATAGCATGTTGTCCAAGGACAACACAAGGAAATGACTTTTCCCCTACTGTGTGGGTACTAGAGATCAAACTCTGATCCTCAGGATTGGCAGCAAGCCCCTCTACCCACCTGAGCCACCCTATTGGCCCTATATAATTATTTTAAAGCAGTGGCCTTCAGTTGACTAATAAATCCACAAAGGAAGGCAAACAGCGTAGTGAAAAAACTCAGAGATGTGTCTGTGGGATTCAGGAAAAGATGACAGAAAGTTTTTGTTTGTTTCACTCTGACTGTCATCACTGAAATCCTGATATTCCATACAAAGAAAGGGGTCATCTAGACATGGCGATGTACAATGAAAACAAAAGACCCATCAAGACACTGGAGGAACTATGAGAGAGGAAAACAGTGCTTTCCCACTGCACACTATGCCCAGTACCATGCTGACTTCCTTCACCATCCTCAAGTGACTAATCCATATGGCAGTGGCACCACTTAATGTAAAATCTCACGAGGAACACTCTGAGAAATGTGTCCTCAGGCAAGTTTCTTACCTGAACATCATAGAATGTACTGTCACAAACCATTTAGAGATGTTTAGGCGCTCTCTCTCTCTCTCTCTCTCTCTCTCTCTCTCCCCCCTCTCTCTGTGTGTGTGTGTGTGTGTGTGTGTGTGTGTTTGTTTGTGTGTGTGTATGTGAGAGAGAGAGAGAGAGAGAGAGAGAGAGAGAGAGGTTTATATGGCATAGCCCAAGGCCAGGAGGGGTAAAACAAAGACTGAAAATCAAGCCAAGCACAAGAGAAAATAGGCTGGTCCAGATGCACAGTAACACAGATATGTATGAAACTGCTGCTAGCCTGCCAACATGGCTACTGCATACTCACAGTAAATGTCTTTTCATAAGGAAGTTCTCTTTAAAATAATAGATTTTACTCTAAAATAATGATTTAAAAGTATAGTAATGTTTTATGACTTTCCTAGAGAAACACAAACAAATGTCCATTAAATCAAATGGTCTAGTCATCAGTGACAGATCAAAGAACAAAACCATCGAAGTTAGGCTTGGTAAACCAGTGAATTTATTGGTTTACTTACAAAAGCATGTGAGACTCAACCGCTTGCCCTACTCTATCACTGTAATCTTGCCAAACCATGAGGATGAAGACTTGTGAAAGCTGAATCTTTGTAGTTCTGTGCAGGACTTTCAGCATGAGTTGAGAAAACTCTTCCTAGTAGTTGTTGCTGCGTCTATAACCTTGGGAGGAGCCTTGTGAATTTTGTAAGTTTGGGGAGCTTCCTGAGAATTCCTAGTTGTTACTTCTCAAGCCTAGTAAGGTTTTTGTTTTGTTTTACCTCTTGAGTCTTAAGAATGACTCTTCTATGAAATGTTTCAACTTCAGTCAATCACTTTCACATAAAGACATAATATAGTCACTTATTATTACCAAGTATTATGTACTATACGTAATTACACATGCAGTGCTTTATTCAGCGCACCACAGGAGGTTTGTTCTTATCAACAGGACTGCAGCAAGACGCGGCTGATTTGTTTTGCTACCGCATTGGAATGACTATGGTGTGAATTTTCAACTATTTCTTTATATACTCATTATCGTTCATGCTTCCATCACTGTCATTTCCTTTCTTTTTAAAAATGTTATCGTTACTTCTGTGTGTGGGATTGCACATACATGCAATGTTATGCAATACTATGCAGGCAGATGTCAGAGGACAACTTTGTGGATGTGACTTCTCTTTTCACACACGCGTGTGTTCTGAGGATCAAACTCTGGCCATCAGGCTAGTATGGAGGGTTTATAAATCCAAACACCATACAACTACTTAAAGCAGTCAACAAGAGCCTTATGAATCATGATCAAGAATCTTGAAGAGTTCCTAACAAACTGACGAAAGAGAAAGTGTCACTCCTGGCTACTGCACTGGGAAATACAGGCTAAACTAAGCATCCCAGTGCCATAAGAAAAGCAACAACCAAGAAGAGATGACCCCTATGCCAAAATTAATGTGTTTTCTGCAGAGACTGAATGCTGGAAAAAATGAATGCTTCAGTCTCAGGAAGAGTAGCCAGAGAACTAAAGGCCAGCGAAGTAGGGGTACTCTATATTGTCCAGGATCTCAGTGGTTTGACTGGGATGGATTCAGAATAGGAGTGGAGCAGGCTTTTTGTCTTGGGCCGCCAGAATCTACAATCACATGAAAAGTTGGGAGCACACGATGAATATTCTGAAATAACTGTATCAGGATCCTCTGAAAACTTGGACTGCCACTGAAATCAGAGCCATGGCAGATAAAAACCAATCAGGGCCAGTCAATTCTGCTCATGTCAACTGGGAGATGGCCTTGTGATACATGAATTTCTCTTCCACATCCCCCATTCCCTTCCTTGGCAGTGGGATACTGACAAAAGTTGGGGCCTTAATATCATTTACCCTACAACAACCAGCAGCATTGGTCTAGGAGGAAAGAACACTGTGGGCCTTGGCCATTCAGAGAAAAACTGAATTGCATCTATATTCCTCAGGGGAAGAACAAATGAATCTGATTACATTGCTAAATAAATTTTCTCCTATCTGAATGGAGAAAGGACTTCTGGGTCTAGCCCAAAATCATACACCTATTGTAGTGGATTTAAAGCCAGGGGATATCCTTGTGCAGCAGAGATAATATCCAGTGTCCTGAGAGGCGTGTCTAAAAATTTGAGAGCAATATAATGTAGGCAGGAAACAAGTATCCTAGCTGAATGCCAGTCAGCCTCTCTAGAACACCTGTGTTTTGGTGGTCAAAACCCAGAAGAGAAGATGACCAGCTCAGGATCTCTGCACTGATCTTAGAGATACGTATACATGTGACAATTTGATCTATATTTTAATCAGTTAATCACCATTAATATTTTGTTTTTTACAAAAACAGAGATTTGAACTTGCTTCATAGTAAAGAATGATTTTTGAATATCTTATCCTCCTGCCTCTACCTTTTTAACGTGGTAGGCATGAACCACCACACCAAGTTTAGGTTAGTATTGCAGACTAAACCTGCATGCCAGGCAAATACTCTTACAACCAAGTAGTGTTGGTACAACCAGCCTTGGCAGTTTATTTTATAAACAAAAATAAATGTCCATGATGACCATTAGCATAGTATGTGCAGCAGGAGCAAGGCACAATAAGAAAACAGCCTCCATTTCCACTCTTTTGTATATTTGGCACAAAATGAAAATCAAATTTACCTCCATGTGTTTACTTACTATTCATCAACTTAAAAAAAGAAAGAAAGAATACAGTGTATTAGAAAGCAGAGTGGTGAATGCAGGACTGAAGGAGAACCCCTTCAGTCTATCAGCTGACACAACCACTGTGGCAGTGTATGTGTGGCACAAAGAACCAAAACATAGAAATGCACACCAGATCCCTCTTGTTCCATCTGCATAACTGAGAGCTCTCAGAAACTCCGGATTCTGGTTGAAGGGTGAATTCTTAAGGAACAGAAGATAAAAGAGAGAGGTTTTACCTGTACCAGGGACATTTGACATCGCTCGTCTCCCGGACATAGCTAGAGATTTATGTATCATTTCAGACACATCTATGTTTTGAAAAGGGAAATGTGGATCCTCACTTGGAGTACTTGAAAAGACATCTTACTTGTGAGTCTCAACAAAGTCATATAGGAAATCAGAACTTCAGAGAACATCAGTCCCTGAGTGTTAGTCAGTCAGGGCTGGAGTGCTAGCACCTACATCAGATGCTTCATGCCACCTGTAACTATGGCTCTAAGGATGATCTGACACTTTTGACCCCCATAAGCATCTGCACTCATGTGCACACGATACAGGTGAAAGACTAAAAGTTAGACAGATTCTCTGGTATACAGACACATAGAGAGGGGGCCATGGGTAACAAAAGTGTTGAACTTCCAAGATGTTCCTTCTTCACCTTTCTGACCCAAGACTGACAGCTTAAACAAAGACCTATAGACTTTTGTCTCCACCAGCCAGTTCCCTGCTGATGGACCAAAGTGGAACAGTTCTAGGCCAAGCAAGCATCTTATTTTTCTTCAAATGGATCAACCATAAATTAGGGATGAAAAACTCCTCAGAGACTTAAAAACGCCTAGCCCTTGGGAAGAGACTGGATTTTTCCACCTTTTTTTAAACTGTTGATTCAGACTGCTGATGTCTGTGATGTTCACTATTTCTTCACTGGCCACCTGCTGTGCTCAGTTTTCCCTCTTTTAATTCTGTAAATGGTAGTAAATGAACCCAATCAAGACCCCCTAGTCTTTAATTAAAAATATTTAAAAATAAATCTTTTTTAAAGATTGCCTCTTTCCAGAACAATGCAGAATAAACAAGGGGAATGATCACTAGAGGGTCTGTGGCTCTCACTTTGTCCTGAGCAGAATACTTTCATACAGTGCAAACATACTCTTTTTGACCTGTGAGTGTCTTAAATAAAAAGCCATTTGGATGAGTGTAACGGACCCACATCTTCTAAAAGTGGTATTAGAATCGTAAGTGACCAGCAGCCATTCCCAGAAAGTGACAGCATCAATCTTTGAACAGGACAAACTGTAGTGAGATTAAAGCCTGTGAAGCAATCATCCAACTAGCCAGAAGGACAGGATTTTGTAGGAACCATGTGACACATATCTTGCTGAAGCACATTTCCAAAAACCGGTTTCATGATCTGTTGAAAGCCACACAGAGGGCACTACATGTGGGAATACTGCCCTTTGGCTCCAGGGCTCCAAAGCACAAACTGGGAGCTTAGGAAAGGTGTGAGGGCTCAGGAAGACCTTGCCAGTAATCAGTTGACAAAGCTGTGCAGCAGGTTTGAGTTCCCAACGCTCCCAACAGGTACTCAGGCAGTAAAACGCCCTGAAAGTTTCTCAGGCTGTTCATCAGATGGGAACCTCGTACCGCCCTCATTGCCTAAACCTGTTCTTCAAAATGACATTCATTAACTGAAGCACCAAAGAACAATACACACTGAATACTGCTTTTAAAGAACAAAACAAAACAAAACAAAAACCATACACAAAAGCATGTACACAGAGGCATGCGTGAACCCTGAATGTCTTATCTCTTAACGGCTTTAAGGGGGTTTATTTTTATTGAAAATAGGAACAAAGGAGTTGGGAACATGAACATTCTTAACAGGTTTTAAAAACAACCTAATTCATAAAGTTAGCCCACTGGTATGAATGATTATCATTCTTTTTATGCTTGTATGTTGCATTTTTCTTATAACGAATTGACTATATGATACAAACTAGAACACACAATGTTGAAATACTCAATCTTTTCAGTGACTAGCTAATGCGTTAAAAATAAAACTTGATGATTATAAGAGGAGGATATGGATATAGTTCCAGCAATTTCCCCAGTTCTTCCTGCCAAGACACTCTGACACTCCAAAACACAGACCTAGCACTTACCACACAAAGTCCAAACAGCTGGCCCTGGGGTTGACGTGTGCTCAGCATTTTCCCACATAGTGTGGGAAACCCAAGGGAGCAAGTCCTCAGCCTGAGATTGTTTTATGAATTATTCTTGCATCTCAGTCATACACCCCCAACTGATTCTTCTGTTGGCAAAGTGCTGACATAACAAGAGGAGATGGCAGCCTGAACTTTCCTGGCTGGAAGGGTCCCAGTCAAAGGAATAGCAATCCCCTCTAGGGTGAGTGAGCCCACTTTTAATTGTGGGACTTCGGAGGAAGCTCCACCCTGCAGCTTGTTACTTTGAGATAGTGCCAGCTTTGGATGACTCCATCATTGGATGGTAAAACCTTGTTTAAAGGACAGGTGCTGCATAATGACTCTCCAAGTTCCAAAGCAGTAGAAAATACTTTGGTGGCTTCTCCTAGGCAGCTGACATGAAGGCCTGGCAGTCCTTTGCTTGTAGGAGTTTGTCTTGTCTGCACAGGCCCAGGAACACCGTTGTTCACAGGAGAACTTCCAGGTGCTTCCCAGACATCAGCTTGCTTCAGTGACCAGCTGCAGTTCAGTAAGTGACTAGAAGAAAGCTGCCGAGCAAACAAGTCACCAGGCCACTGGCTTGCAGCTCTCTACACGAGACAACTTCTGATGCCAGTGTACAAAGGATGGGACCTCTCCAAGGTATGAATGAGAAGGTTTTTATTGTAGATATGAGGAACAGTACAGCCTGAGGCATCTGGAAGAGACCAGAGCAGGAAAAGAAAGTACTAAATTAAACTTGACCAGCAGACTAAACTGGGTCGTGGGGGAGAGTGCAATAGTGGAAGACCAAGAGAGAGGGCCAAAAGAGAGGGGACCAAGAGGACTGAGAGCCAAGAGGATCAAGAGAGCACATGGCCAAAATGGTAGGTTAAATAGGAATGATAAACTGGGGGAAGGGAAGCCCATGAGCTGTGGAAGTCCAGGGTAGGGGGCAGGGTGAGAAGAGATAAAAGAGGAGCCTTGAGTACTGAGTGAGCCTGGAGACAAGACTGCTCTTTGGCATGCTAATAGGCACCTCAGGTAGCATTTGTCCTGAGATTTTTGATTTGGGGTTTTTTTGTTTGTTTTTGTTTTGTTCGTTTGGTGTTTTGTTTTATTTGGTTTTGTTTAGACCTGATAGCCAGGTCTCACCACAAAGAAGCCTTTACCAGCATAGCAAAATTAGTTCTGTTTTCTTTATTCTGTTTTTTTATGGTAAAGTGTTAGTTTAAAAATTAAGACAGAAAGAGAAAAAAAATAAACAAAACCAACTCCTAAATCCCTTCCCCGACAAAACAAACAAACAAACAAAAAAGAAACACAAAAGCTTTTTCTTTTGAAAACGTACAGATAGGCAGAAAAACATGCCTAAGTCTATCAGGGCCCTTGACATTACTGTCTAACCATGTGGACCATACAACGCACATACTTCAAATAGGACTTTTGATTTTATGTAGATTATATACATGTACATACAATATGTACATAAAATACGTATTTTATATACATAAAATCAAAAGTCCTGCTATTGTATGCATGTATATAATGTATATGTATATTCCACTATATGTATATACACTATATATACCCCCCTCTCATATATATATGTATTTTTTTCCTGACTGGTGATTGTTTTGTAGGAGGCCCCAGTACCTCCTAATTTAATGTGGGTGGTATCACCTTGGGAAGGTGGTCTTTAATTGTATAAAAAAAGCCAGCTGAGCAGGCCATTGAGAACAAGTCAGTAAGCAGCTTTCCTCCACAGACCCTGCTTCAGTTCCTGTCTCAGCTTCCTTTGATGATAGACTTTAACCTGTAACTTAAGATAAACCCTTCCTTCCCAAAGTGATTTTGATCAGTATTTTATTACAACAGAGAATTAAACTAAAATATTTTCCAAGCAGGACCCTGTCAAACATGTGGGTTGGACCACACACTTCTCCCAAGAAGGGTCCTTGACTTTACTGTCTACCTGTGTAGGTTATTCCACACAAGCCTCAGCGTTTCTGCAAAGGTGAGACAGTCTTTTTCAACATCAGCTCTGAGCACAAGCATAATGCCCACAGCTTCATTACTGATGGGTCTCCTGGGACATATCTTGCATGTATCCAAGGTCCCTTCAGAAATGTGGAAGGCTGAATGATTACAGTGTGCCACACAAGGTTGCTGCCAACTCTCTTTTGTGATTATTCCTGACTTTTTAACTAAGCAGAAGTATCAAGTAAGATAATAAATTAATAATAATTACATTTATTTTTAATAATTTTGCCTTTACAAAGATACTATTCATGATCTTTCCTCAGTTACTACTTATAACTTAAATTATCTTCTGGCAATATTTTCTTGAATTATAAACAGGAAATATTTTCCTGGGAGGCATGATGACATAATTATAGACATTTCAATCTGAGAATAGAGTTGTCCATGTTTCTGACTTTAGAATTCCACTTATAAGCAGACAAGGGCAATGTCTCCAGGTTTCTCCCTGGTCACTGCTTGTATCCCATCATTGGTGACACTTGTTTAAGACAAAGTCTGGAACATTTTAGTAGCTTTCATGATTCAGAAACTTGAGGGGAGGTGTGGAGTTATACCCTTTCAAAATGATTCCTTACTTGTTTTTATGCTCACTGATGTTTGATAATTCTCTTAGAGTAAGTAGCTCCTACCAGTTCCGTGTTAATTCTGTTTTTCAGAATAGCTCTAAGGCTTTAACTGCACCCAAAATCTCCACATTACTAGTTCAGTGTAAAGGGGTAACCCAGGAACACATTCATTTTGTTAAAACATGCAACGAAATAACATTTTGTTTCCCTACAAAATTTATGTCTTGAAATTCTAATTTATCTATTATTGTGAAGGTAATGGTCTTCAGGCAGTGATGAGTGCTTCATTGTGAAGATATTAGGCTGGCCTTGGGAAGTAACAGGCTCATGAAGCTGGAGAACACATGAATAAGATTAAAAACTTTTGAAAGGGAACCTCAGAGGATCAAGTACCATAACTCCATTTAAAGTATATATGTGAAAATGTGATTCTTGTGGCTTTTCAAATATCCTCAGTGTTTTAAATATTTTATTTATTGTAGTTGTGTGTGTGTGTGTATGTGTGTCTGTCTGTGTAGGTCAGAGGACCAATTTGAGAAGTGGTCTTTCCTTTCATTATGGGATCCAGGGATGAATTCAGGTCGTCAGGCCTATTGTAGAGTGCTTTTACCCACTTTTCTAGGGATTTTGTTTGATTGTTTGTTTGGCTGGTTGGTTTATTTGGTTTTATTGTTGTTGTGATAGTGGTGGTGGTGGTGGTTGGTGGTGGTGGTATGTGTGTGTGTGTGTGTGTGTGTGTGTGTGTGTGTGTGTGTGTGTGTGTTATGTATGTATGTATGTATGTATGTATGTATGTATGTATGTATGTATGTATGTTTATGGGTGTGTTACTATGACCAAAAGCAACTTGGGGGAGGAAAGAGTTCATTTTACCTTACACTTTCTGTAGTTCTGGGTTTCTGCCTCTACTCTTGGAATGTCCTGACACCTCCCATACACTGGCTTGGAGAGAACAGGGGAAAGTCCAGAACAGGTATAGTTGCAGTCCACCTCTTCCCTCTGGGACATCAGATGCTGCTGTCTGCCAGGCCAGAATCAGGTAAAGCAGAGTCCAGGACAGGCATGGTCATGGGCCAGTGATCATGGGAGTGAGTATAGAGGGAGTGGGGGATAAGTCCTTCTCTGAGAATCTTAGTGTTATAGCTCTTTCAGGCTAAGGCCTTCTCTGGTCATCTTTAATGAAGCAGCTCTCTGAGACAATCTTAACTTGTTCTTATTTCTTTATTCAGGGTAGATTTTTAACATGTACACTTTATTTGAGGTGAACGAAGGATTATAGAGTTTGGGGGTGAGACTATCCAGGGAGGAAAAAAATCATTGGCTGAAAGCTAAAACTAATCAGACACCTCATTTGCATGGGGAAGAATTTCAGGTGCTGTGCTACATGACTGACTGATTGTGACCACCTGGGTCTCTGGGTTATATGGGGTTACATACTCTGCGGAAAGCACAGTGCTGGACTGTACTCTGAGGAAGGCACAGAAACAGGAAGGGAGCTAGTTCTACACCTGCCAGTCTCAAGTTTTGAGATTTTGGAGATTTGACCATGCTCTACTTCGCCAGTTCCGTGCCATTTCATTGAGCCAAACAAACGACAGATAGCAATCTGGGAGAAGCCCTCACTGTACTTCAACCGTGCTATCCCCTGACCTTGAACTTCTAAGTTCCTAGAAACAGGAACTAAGTAAGATTGATCAGAGGTTCTTCTTGATTATAACTATTTTACAAGGGTTTATCAGATGAACTAATATCTAATTGCATACACTTTTCGTTATCATAAAAAAAGATATTCCTGATGTAGACAACTTAAAAAAAGAAGGTTGCTTTTGACTCCCAAACTTGGAGGGTTTGGCCCATGCTTAGCTGACACTGTTGCTTATGGCCTGTATTGAGTCTCCATAACTTGGCAAAGAACAAGCCACTCACTTTACAGTAGGGAAACAAAGAAGAAAGGAAGAGGAAGGGGTGGAATTGTAATATCTGAATTCAAGGAAGGGTACAGCTTCAGCAACCAGTTTTCATTTACTAGGCCTTATGCCACAACTTCCCAATAGTGTCAAAGTGGAGTCCAACCCTTTAACACATGGGCTTTGGAGAAACACCTCAGATCCAAAGTAAACAACCAACTTCCTTCAGGTTCTCATCAAAAATACTGACAAAGAAATAACTTTATTGCAAGATATAGGCATTGGTCTTAAGGTTCAAGCTAGAAGAAAATTACTTTGAATTTTAAGGCAGTCTTTGCGGGACTTACTATAAACATATATTTCTCCATTAATTTTCTCTGTCTTCTATGACAGCCATATTCTGGTCAGTCGCTTGTGATAAAATTGGGTACTTCTCTAAAAGCTCTACAACTAGAAAAGAAGATAAATTATCCAGTAAGTCAAATTCCAGATTCCTCAAGGGCCTGTCACTCTGATACCACCTTGACAAGTTTCCTTCTAGGATCTCTACTACTGTGCCTTAGTTTCTCCAAAGGAAAATTTTAGTAAAATTTAGTAATACTTCCCTCAAAACCAAGCAAGTTCTGTGAGGAAGATCCTAGATAAATGTAGGGAAGTAGACCATGAGAGGAAGTCTGGTAAGGCTAAGCCAAAGGCTTGAAGCCCCTGAGATCGATCCTGAAGGGACAGTAGGAACTTCACCTGATCCTGGCACCAGGGCCATGTCACATTGCCATAACCCCTCATTGACCATTGGTCACATAAGGGCAACACCCCAAGACGTTTCACATGTAGATGAGGCATCCCTAACATTTCAGACAAAGACAATAGGAAAAGAGACTTGACCACAGTCCAGAATTCTCCATGCTAAGGAGGTACCTAGAGGCCTGGAGGGCATTGTCAATAAACTTCCCTTTCCAGACATTCCTCCTTGTAAAATAATTTCAGGCCCACCCTGAGAAGTGGGGTATGGTTTTATGTATCTATTTTCTGCCATAACAATAAATTATTTGGAACCACAGACTGCCTTTTTTTATCAAGATGCACCATGAAGGCCTTCACCTACAGAACTGCTGCCTAATCTCCTGTAGAAGGACTCTCTGCACTCCTGGCCACAATTGCTATCAAACCTGCTGGACTCTCCCTGTAGGACTAGCTGGAGCTCCTCCCCTGCCCACCTCCCTAACTCCCTCTTAAGCTAGACCAAGCCCACAAGCCCCCACTCTGTTCTCAGCTCTTCCCAAGAGCCTGAAAACTCATGGCCCCAGCCTTGTCACAGGCTCTGAGACACACACATCCCCACCTTCTGGTTGTCTCAGCACTTCCCTACAGCCTAACAACTGCCCTGGTAGCAGCACAGGATAGACAGTCAAACTTCCTGCATTCTGCCTCTTTAAGAGGCCATGCCCTGCTGCAGAACATGGGCCCACAACCCTACAGATAAAGGCATTATTATTAGCAAAAACAAAACAAACCAAACCAAAAAAGACCGAAAAAAACCCAATTCACTCATTCACCCTATCCCCTCTCCCCTTCCCCTGCCTCTATGAGGGTATTCCCCAATTCACCCACACACCCACTCTCTGCTTCCTACCTTGGCATTCCCCTATACTGAGGCATCTAACATCCTCATGCCCAAGGGCCTCTCCTCCCCCTGATGGCCAACAAGGCCCTCCTCTGCCACATATGTGGCCAGCACCTTGGGTCCCTCCATGTGTATTCTCTGGTTGGTGATGCAGTCTCTGAGAGCACGGGGGGGGGGGGGGGGGGGG
>CM052713.1:3891396-3919411 GCA_028551405.1 Uromys caudimaculatus
AGTACCTGGTGAGCTGTGGGGCGTGTCTTTGGCCCTCTCCTGCAGGGGTCTTGCGATCTCCTGAGAGGGATCTTTGTCCTGGCGCTGATTATCTGTGGAGCCCTGTGGCCCAAGCTGAGGTTCCCGGCCACCACCAGAAGTTACTGACCGTCAGTCTCTGTGGCCCGCGGAAAGCGGGCGGAGTCAGTGAGCTCTGCGGCTCGTGATGCCCCTGCTAGGGGCTTTTCCACGTTCCTGGGAGAGAGAATTTTCTCCCGGAGCTGCTTGTCTATGGAATCCTAGTGTCTCAGGCAAAAGTTTCCTGCCTCAGCCGCCCGCTTTTGGGATCCAGGGGGGTTTCTAAGCCCGCCTACCTCGGTCCCTGTGTCTCGCGGGTTCGGGGCAGTACCTGGTGAGCTGTGGGGTGTGTCTTTGGCCCTCTCCTGCAGGGGTCTTGCGATCTCCTGAGAGGGATCTTTGTCCCGGCGCTGATTAGCTGTGGAGCCCTGTGGCCCAAGCTCCATTTGTTACCTGTTATCAATAGTTTTGCAGCAGCTGTGAACTAGAAGTGCTCAATGCCGTGGCCTGGGCAGTCAAGAGAGCCAGTACAATTTCAGAGGAAGCTGACTGAGACCTGCTTCATGTGCAGTGATCTTGCCATTTCCTCTCAGCAGTGGGCAGCTCAGTGGCAGGGTCTTTACTACAGGACGGCCTCTGAGCACAGCTGCTCACCACATTTTTCTTGCCTAGTGATGAAACCTTCTGAAAAATGTGTTTCTTTGCCAGTACCTCACCGGGGATCTCAATAGCACAATTAGAATCTGCAAGGTAACAAAAAGCCTCCAGAAAGGCTAGGCACTCAGAAGCCTGTCCATGAGGTAGCCTGGGCTACACCTTTGCTCTAGACTGCAACATTTTTTTATGTATTTATTTTATGTGCACCAGTGTTTTGCCTGCATGTATGTCAGAAGCTTTGGAGCCAGAGTTACAGACAGCTGTGAGCTGCCATGTAGGTGCTCCTCTACATGGGGAGCGCAGGTCCTCTGGAAGGGCACTGAGCCATATCTCTAGCCCCTTGACTTAACAATATCAATGTAGTTCCGATGAATACAGGGCAGCCTTCTGGGGAAGGGGGGTATCTGCAATAAGCAAATCCTTGCACTTCCATTCTCTGGTCAGTGACTGGTCTAAGTCAGGTAAGGCCATAAAGCATGTCTGCAAGCGACCTCCAAGAAAGTGTAACTTCCTGACAGAAGAGCCAACCATGAGAAGAGCTCTGCACTTTGCCAAACACCCGTACCCTTCTGCTTCTGACACTTTAATAACAGGTTGTGATGGCCACAGCCTCAGCAGCCGTCTTGTGACCTTGAGGGTCAATGGAAAGGCAAAACTTTTATCAGAGGAGAAGGAAGGAAAGAGCCTAGGTCCTTCACGACATCTTTGAACGACTAGACCCTCATAGCTCTGTATTGTTGTTTCAGGAATTTAAAGGACTGGATAGAGCTCATTTAGTAGAGTTGTCAAACATGCACAAACCTGGGTTTGATCCCCAGCATCATGGACACAGGGTGTGCTGGGATATACATGTAATCCCAATACTCAGGAGAACTAAGAAAAAGAATCAGAAAGACAGGGACACCCTTGGCTACATAGAAAATTCAAGGCCATCTTGAGCTACATACAACTCTGTCTGGGGAGAGTGGGAATTAAAGAGGTAATTTGGCAGCACACATTGGTAAGAAATGCAAAGAAGGAGAGGCAAGAGATTGTGAGTTCAAGACCAAGCAAGGCCACCTCACAGCGAGACAAGACACAGAGAAAGAAGGGGATGGGAATTCAATGTCTCATTGCAGATACACCTATTAGGTCCTAGCTCCTGGCACTATACCATGATTTCTTATTTTACTTCCATTACACAGGCAGTATTAGGACCAGCAAGGCAGCTCAGCAGTTCAAGGTACTTGCTACTCAGCCTGACAGCCTGAGTTCCACCCCAGGACCCTCATGGTGGGAGGAGAGAACCAAGTCCCAGGTTCTCCTCTGACCTATACACCCATGTTGTGCACGTCATACTCAAACACAAATTAAATAAACAAATATCCTTTAAAAGAAATAAAAGCAGTGTTTGTGAAAATAGCTTCCCACTATAATTCACAACAGGAATTTATTCACATCCGAACTTCTCCAAACCACTGAATCCTGCACACGTGAGGAAGTTCCATGGCAGACTGTCTTGGATAAGAAAAAGAGCCCACTATATCAGGGAAGCAGCAGGGGACAACTGACCCTGTGGACACTATTCCCAAGCACACAGAGCAAGCATCACTGGAGATGGCTGGCATCCTCCAGTGCCTAACATGCGCCTAATCTGGCCCATCTGGGATTCCAGAAAGTAAATCCGTGGGCCTGGAGAGGGCGCCACTCTGTAGAACTTTAACCGGGCCAAGGCAAGAAAGATTCTTCTTACCTGAGCAAGACGTGAATGGCCAGATACCAGCTGAGAGCCACCTCCTAGAGGCTAAAGATAGAGCTCTGTGTAAGCACCAGGTGAGGAAGAGGCAGCTGTGGAAGTCCATGCAGAAGTCCAGGCTGATGGGGATGGCAAAGGGAATGGCAAAGAGTCCCATGGCCACATTGTCCATCGCCAGCGATGCCACAAAGTAGTTGGTGGGGGTCTGTAATGCACTCGAGGTTCCCACCATCGCGCACACCAGCAAGTTGCCCAACACCCCCAGCGTGGCAATAACTAGCTCAAGCTCCAAATACAGGGCGTCCTGTGTCTCTAGCTGCATGGCTAGGCCAGCGGGGCCTGGGGAGTCCACTACAGCGGTTATGTCGGGTTCAGGATAGCCACTAGGGTGCCGCCAGGCATGGCCACAGCGCTGAAACCCCACATCCTGTCTGTGCCACACAGTTGGTGCGCTCTGGAAGAAAGTGGGGGCGTGGCCTCGCAGGGGCGGCGCCCATTGACCTGCTGCCAGGAGCTGGTCTTGGCCCCTACCCATGCACCTGATCCTTACTCCTGCTGCTCCTGAGCTCCGGGAAGGTTGGGTTCCTGATTTTTACTCAGTCGGGAGCATGGAACATTCAGGAAGGCCACCTTGAAGCTTTGCCTTCTCCCCCTTGAGCGCGTGGTCCCAACCTGTGCCTGAGCTGCTCACTCTGAACTTATTTCCCTAGCAGGTGTCCAGACTCCAAGCTCTGGACACTGCATTCCCTGCCCAACCCCTAATCCACCTGTCCCTGTGGTCTCTGCTGCCCTGCTGCGTGTGTGCGTGTGTGTGTGTGTGCGTGCGTGCGTGCGTGCGTGCGTGTGTGTGTGTGTGTGTGTGTGTGTGTGTATGTGTGTGTGTGTGTTTGTTCCTGTGAGGTATACTCATGTGTTGTGTGTCTTCACATATGTAGGCATTCATGCGTGGAGGATGTGTTCATGTATATGTACTTGCATGTGAGTCGGTGAGTCTATTGATTTCCACCTTATTCTTTGAGAGTGACAAGGCTGAATATGCAGTGAGTCTCAGGGATCCTCCTGTCTCAGCTTTCCCAGGACTAGCATTAGTGACACACTCTACTGAAATGCTGGCTTTTTAACAGTGGTGCCAGGGGTACAAACTCAAGTTATCTACCTAGTGAGCAATTTTCCCAGTCCCTAATAATTAACATTTTTATGTTAATATCAGACATCAACATCTCAATTTATCTTTTCTTGACAGCATTCAGGAGCACTGGTGTCTGCTTAACTTTGTTGAAACAATGTTTTTTGGTTTGGGAGGGGTTGTTGTTGTTGTTCTTGGGGTTGTTATTCTTTTTGTTTTGTTTGGTTTCTTTGTTTACTGCTCCCACTGAGATAAGTAGAAATGTTAGGTTTTGCTTTAATTTTATATTACTTTTTAGGCAAATCAATCTTTTCTTCATCATTTACTAATACTTAGCATGTGATTCTGAGAACTGAGCTTTGGGCTCACCTCTTTGTAGGTCAGTCCACAGTAGTGAACAAGGCGTGAGCCCACCACATCCGACACTTGCTTTACTGTTCTTTGTTTTCTTTTTGGTGTCTTCTGTAGTTCAGCTTTCTGCTGCTCTGTGGCTAAGAGGCTAAGAGACCTCGATCTCTTCCACTAATGCTTTGTATTCCCGTCTTAACTGATAGGAAGAATTGAACTTTCTTGTCTCCTCTCACACCAAGACACAGGCACACTTTCCTGGAGGTGCAGCAAAGTCCCCCAGGTCAGAACAAAGCCCCACCCAGCCCAGCACCTCCCACCTCCATTCTGAGTCAAGTTATTTTTCTGCATCCCCAAAGTGATCCCGGACTCTGAAAACATGGCATCTTTACAGTCAGCTCTGGCACTGACTGTGCTGCCTCCTTTATTACTCTCATTTCTAGTTCCCCAGCTTCTTCATTCTGAACTTAGAGGATGTCAGGTTTGAAAGAAGCCCTGACCACTCTGAACACACACTGAGGTGAGTGTTGTGAAGGCTGGTAGACACTGTTTTCCCAAAATGAAGAAATGTGGCCATTCTGATGACACTTCTGAGATCTGGCTAGAGAGAGCACCCTAGTCTTCTCTGAGGGCAGATCCCTCTGTCATCTTATCACCTCCCACTAGGTTACCCTTCAAAGCACCACCACCACCACCACCATCACCACTTCCTCTTCCTCCTCCTCCTCTTTCTCCTCCTCCTCCTCCTCCTCCTCCTCCTCCTCCTCCTTCCCTCCTCCTCCTCCTCCAGATCAGTCCAGTCACTGTGAAGACAGCTTTCACACCAAGCCCCATTACCACCACCCAGCTCCTGACACCTCCTTGCTGCAGACCCCACTCTCCTTCCTTCCAGCCCTGCTCACACTTCTTGCCTTCCACACATGCCTTTCTCTCTCCAAACATTCTGGCTACCATTCTTTTTGTTTGGTTTGGTTTAGTTTTTTTTTTTTTATTTTGTTTCTTCTTTTGTTTTTGTTTTTGTTTTTGTTTTATTTCTGAAAGTGGGTTTCTCTGTGTAGCTATGGCTGTCCTCAAACACATTCTGTAGATGAGGGTGGCCTCAAACTCAGAGATCCACCTGCCTCTGCCTCCTGCATGCTTAGATTAAAGGCATAAGCCATCACACTGGGCTTCTGGCCACCATTCTTTGTAGCTTCAGCTTTATTCATAGAATTATGTTGCTCCCAGCTTCCCTCTACAGCCTTTCCTCTACCCCATGCTGGACAGAGGTACACCAGATTGTTGTGATTTCTTGTCCTTGTCAAGACCTGAGGCTTGTCCTCACATTGTCCCTAGAACTATAGCCTGAGGTCCCACACCACCACTGCCTCTTACCTTGCTAGTCCATCTCCCCTGCCATATTCCAGCTACTCTAGGACAGCTGAGGCAGTCACAGAAATCAAAAGAGACAAGTACTCTGGTCTTTCCCTTCAGCACACTACCTTGCTGTGTGTGTGAGTGCACACATGTGCCTCACCCCCTTCTGACATGGTCTTACATAGGCCAGCCTGGCCTGGAACTTACTGTGTAGCGCAGGTTGCCCTTGAACTCAGAGCGATGCTCCTGTCTCAGAGTTCAAGAGTGGGATGACTAGTGCATACCACCACACCTGCATGATGAATGTAGTTCTTCATCCAAGTCCTTCTGCCCAAGAATCTTATTTCTTCCTCTACACTGCTTCAGGGTCGTCCCTCAGAAGGGTAAATGTGCCCTCATCTTTCCAGTCGTTAAGAAGAAAGACAAGGAAATGAACTTCTCTCCCGACCTCACATCCTTTTCTGCCCTGCACCATGCTCTTCTCCAGTTCCAACAAAAGTCCTCCCACTCAAGGGCCTCCCAGGGCCTCTTCCTCCAGATCGCTCTCTTCTGCAAAGCAAGCCTCTGTTTCCACTCCACATTAATGCCATCTAATAAAGTCACCAGCAGCACACATCCTATGAAGCCATAGAGTTCCCTTGGTCCTAGTCCTGACCCCTCAGTGTGTGCCACAGTCCATCCAGGCTGTTTCTCCCAGTCTCCCCTCATCCCAACTGTCTTCAGGCCCAGCCAGGAGCCCCAGGGCTCCAGCATCCTACTATACGTCCCCGGATACAGACTCCACATTTCCCTGTCTGCCCAGCTTCTATACCTGACTGAAAAAAGGCAAACTCTGTGGCTGAGTGAGACTTGTTCCTCTAAACCTCAATGGGTATTGGGAGAGGCCAACAAGAGGTATTGATGTCTTTCTCTTGATGTTGATTTAATTCCTGAGGGATGGATCAGCTTGCCAGATAACAAGTTATCTGTATACAGTGAATGAGCTGAGTATACCACCTCCCCTCAGAATCAGAACCCCCGTGGTGTGTGTGTGTGTGTGTGTGTGTGTGTGTGTGTGTGTGTGTGTGCGCGAGAGAGGGGGGGGGATATATAGACCTACATCTTAGCATCTCCCTGCCTCAACTCTCAAGCGCTGGGATCACAGACAGCACCACCTCCACCAGGCTCTTGATCAATCATACAGTATTCTCTTTCTGAGAAACTACTTCCCCAGTGGGTTGGAACAGCACGTGGGCCTTCAGAACCATAAGACAAACTTAAACTGCTTGCTTTAAAACTACAGATCCTCAGGTTATTCTGTTATACCAACAGAGCACAGGATGAACATCTTCCATCCAGTCCTTGATCTCCAGCCTTTCTTCATTTCAGCAGTGTCTAATCTACTGCCGTGAAGAGACACCATGACCAATGCGACTTATAGAGGCTTCATTACAGTTTCAGAGGGTGAGTCTGTTATCATGGTGGGGAGGGATGGCAGGCAGACAGGCAGGCACTGTGCTGGAGAAGTAGGTGAGAGTTCACATCTGATCTATAAGGTCCAGGGAAGGGGGAAGAGAGAAAGACAGAGAGACAGAGAGGCAGAGAGAGACAGAGAGACAGAGAGGCAGAAAGAGACAAAAGAGAGATAGAGACAGGCAGAGAGAGACAGAGAGACAAGAAACAGACAGAAAGAGAGACTGGGCCTGGCATGGGCTTTGGAAACCTCAAAGCCCACCCCCAGTGATGCATATTCTCCAACAAGACCACACCTAATCCTTCCTCAACAGTTCCACTAACTGGAAACCAAGCATGCAAACACATGAGCCTCTGGGAGGAGCAATCTCATTCAAACCCCACCAGCAGTACTTAGCATTCAGGGCTCAGTGCACACTCATATACAGGCTAGCCTCAAGTCCTATCTTCTCTCTATACAGCCACCCCATCTGTCTTCCTTGCTGTCCCCCACTTAAGCCCCCTCACCCTGACTTCTGCCATCACCTACCCAGCATTTATTGTTTATGTCACCATGCTTTATGTCTAGCACATACTATCATCACACTCCATCCTTTGTCAGTTGCTGCTTTTTCATGGCTTCCAAAGGTACCATTTTAAAATGTGAATTGTAGCGTGCTTGGACTGTCCAAGCTTCTGAAGCTACTGCTCAACTAACCCCTCCCAGTCTACTTTGTACAGCCACCTCAGACAGTCTGTAGCTCACCTCACATTCTTACTGCCCACTCCAGACCTAGCTCCATCTCTGCAGGACTTTTGGATATCCTATCCTCATCCAGCTGTCCCTACATTGTCACATGGCTCCTCTCAGACCTGTCCAAATCATGTCACCTAGTCAAAGAGGCTTAACAGGTGTAGCCCCTGCCGTTGATGGCCCTTCTTTCTCACGTAACTCTGCTTTGGCTCCATTGCCTACCTGACAGTCTATGGATTCTTGTCTGCTTCTTCCATAAGCCTGAGCTCTCCCTGGTCTCATTCACTGTAACATTGCCCATGGGCAGATCTGGCCAGCAAAGTCATATGGAATTCCTATAGGCAAATCTTAGGGTTATTCATAGGTGCTAGGTTAAAGCATAGAGCAAATGAATCCAACATGGGGACCAAGCACTTGGTATACCTGGAACCCCAGCTAGTTGTGAGGCTGAGACAGGAGGATTGCTTGAATTCAGGTGTCTGAGAACAGCCTGGGCAGCATAGCAAAACCTAGTCTCAAAACCAAACAAAGAAACCTATGAATACCGGCTTATGGCTTACTCAGAGTCCAGTGCAACAAGCTATTTTACAGGAAAAGATTAGGCTGAGGAGGTGACTCAGTCAATAAGCACTTGCTATGTACGCATGAGGACCTGAATTCGGATCTCAAGCACCCACATGCAAGCTGGACATGGAGGCTGGTTCCTCTTAGCCCAGTGCCAGGAGCTGGAGACAGCAGGAACCCAGGAGTCTTGCTGTCTGGCCAACCTGTGAGCTCAAAGTCCAGGGAGAGACCTCTAACCACCTGGCCCAGCAGGAATGAGGATATTCTAAAGAGTCTTGTTATCTACACTTTGGTCATCAGGCTGTGAAAACAAGGCACTGGAGGAATTGGGATTTCTCCAGGAATTTCATGCCTGGGGTGGAGGAAGACAAAAGCTAAGGGCAGCAATGAGGCTTTGTCTTCCAGAAGAACTACAACTTGTTGGAACACCTTGCAGAACAGACTGGAGCCCAGACAATGAAGGTGTCACACCTTTCCCAGTACTGCTTAGCTTTGCAAAACTTGAGCCCAGGATTTAGACCAAAATTTCATGTTAGGACCTCCAGAGATGGACTGGGGCAGGACTGTCATTACATCTCTCTGTCCATTTCTCCAATTTGGTCACGTTCAATTAAGTCTTCCATTTCTGCTTTTCACCATTAACTGTGTTTCAATCAGCTTGCTAAGGATGGGTGGCTGAGTCTGGCTTTGACCTAAAAACTGCTAACAACCCTGTCTCCAAATGGAGAGTGGAGGCAGAAGATGCTCAGTGTCCACCTCTCATTTCCATATGCACCCTTGTAGTGGTCAGTTTATCTCATCGCTTTGTGCTTTGGTGGGTCATGCTCCCAGTCACCCGCCAGAGCCCTTTGGATTCTCAAATGAAAGACACACACAGACACACACAGACACACACCACAGACACACACACACACAGACACACACACAGACACACACGCACACACACACACACACACACACACACACACACATACACACACACACCCCAATTAAGATTAGAATGCCTGGATTAGTTCAAAGGCTGAGCAGTTCTAATCCTTCCTGCTGCTAGCAACCACTACCCTCCAGGACTTCCAAGTTAACATATTTTAAAATCTATATTTCATCTCTGCTACCCCAAACACAAATGGGGAAGTGGCCCATTTGGCTACTTTCCCTGATTCTCACATGTCTGCAGGCCTTTAGTTCTTGGCTTTCTCATTTCCCATCAAGAGGATATCTCCCCTTCCTCTCTCCCAGTCTCCAGTCCACAATAATGTCCAAATACTGCCCCAGGCTACCTGCCCACTCATTTGCCATTGGCTCTTTGCTGATCTATCAAGAATCAATTGGGGCCATCTATGGCGGGAGACCTCTGCCTGGGTCACCAGGGCTCCATAGCCAAATAGCATCAGGAGAAAGCTACCCTCCCAGGAGTGTGGAAAAGCCATGAGCAGGGTTAAGAGGAGTACCACTGCTCAGTGGGACACTCCTGGAATCCTCAGGCCAGAGGGACTGAGGAAAAGCTGGGGATAGGAGCCTTCCAGTTTCAATCTGTGGCTGGGGACCTCAGCCTGTGCCACAGGGCTCCTTAGCCAAATAGTGCCAAGAGAAAGCTCAGAGGGACTCACCTGGAATCCCAGTACACAGTGACCGAGGAGTGCTCTTCTGGTTTCTTTTGGCAGCCGGGGAGCTGATCCTGTGACACAGGGCTCCAAACTCAAATAGTGCCAGGAGAGAGCTGTTATCCCAGGAGTGTCAACACACCTTCAAGCACAGGCAAGACCACGACTTCTGTTTAAATTCACTGGATCAAGAGGGACCCTTGCAGAGCCATTGGGACACAGGAACCAAGGGACAGCTGGGGACAAGATCCTTCTGGTTTCTGTCTGCACCCCAGAACTGACCCTGTGCCACAGCTCCCCAAACCCAAATTACTCAGAGAGAGAGCTGGTCTTCAAGGAGTATTGACACAGAGTACTGCAGGAGGGACAAGCCACAGCCAGAAAGAGTAATACCAGCTAACACAAGAGTTAACCAGATGGTGAAAGGCAAGGGGAAGAATATAAAGAAGAGAAACCAAGGCTACTTGGCATCATCAGAACCCAGATCTCCCACCACAGCAATCCCTGGATATCCCAACACACCAGAAAAGCAAGACTCAGATTTAAAATCATTTCTCAAGAAGATGATAGAAGACTTTAAGAAAGAAACAAATAACTTCCTTAAGGAAATATGAGAGAAAACAGGTAAACAACTAGGAGCCCTTAAAAAGGAAACACAAAAATCCATTAAAAAATTGCAGAAAACACAATCAAACAGGCAGAATTACAGGAAAACAGAATCAAACAGATGAAGGAAATGAACAAAACCATCCAGGAACTAAAAATAGAAATAGAAACAAAAAAGAAATCACAAAGGGAGACAACCCTGGAGTTAGAAAAAAAAAAAAAAGCAATATACAGCAAACCAGTAGCCCATCCAACTAAATGGAGAAAAATTCGAAACATTCTCACTAAAATCAGGGACTAGACAAGGCTGCTCTCTCTCTCCTTATCTATTCAATATAGTACTTGAAGTTCTAGCTAGAACACTTATAAAACAAAAGGATGTCAAAGGGATACAAATTGGAAAGGAAGAAATCAAAATATCACCATTTGCAGATGATATGATGGTATACTTAAGTGATGCAAAAAATTCCACCAGAGAACTGCTGCAGCTGATAAACAACTTCAGCAAAGTGGCTGGATATAAAATTAACTCAAACAAATCAGTAACCTTCCTATACTTGAAGGATAAACAGGCTGAGAAAGAAATTAGGAAAATCACACCCTTCACAATAGAAACAAACAACATAAAGTATCTTGGTGTGACTCTAACCAAACAAGTGAAAGATCTGTATGACAAGAACTTCAAGTCCCTTGAGAATGAAATCGAAGAAGACCTCAGAAGATGGAACGATCTCACATGCTCATGGATTGGCAGGTTTAATATAGTAAAACTGGCCGTCCAGCCAAAATCAATCCACAGATACAATGCATTCCCCATCAAAATTCCAAATCAATTCTTCATAGACTTAGAAAGAGCAATTCTCAATTTCATTTGGAATAACAAAAACCCAGGATACCAAAAACTATTCTCAACAACAAAAGAACTTCTGGGAGAATCAGCATCCCTAACCTCAAGCTGTACTACAGGGCAGTAGTGATAAAAAACTGCATGGTATTGGTACAGTGACAGGCAGGTAGATCAATGGAATAGAATTGAAGACTCACAAAGGAACCCACACTTGATTTTTGAAAAAGGAACTAAAACCATCCAGTGGGAAAAAAGACAGCATTTTCAACAAATGGTGCTGGTTCAACCTTCAGTATACATGGAGAATTTATCCATTCCTATCTTCCTGTATAAAGCTCATGTCCAAGTGTATCAAGGACATCCACGTAAAACCAGATATACTGAATCTAATAGAAGAGAAAGTGGGCAAAAGTCTCGAACACATGGGCACAGGGGAAAAGTTCCTGAAAAGAATACCAATGGCTTGTGCTCTAATATCAAGAATCAACAAAAGGGACCTCATGAAATTGCAAAGCTTCTGTAAGGCAAAGGACATTGTCAATAGGACAAAATGGCAACCAACAGATTGGGAAAAGATCTTTACCAATCCTATGTCCTCTGATAGATATCTAATATCCAATATATACAAAGAACTCAATAATTTAGACTCCAGAGAAACAAATAACCCTATCAAAATATGGGGAACAGAGCTAAACAGAGAATTCTCAACTGAGGAAATCTGTATGGCTGAGAAGCACCTAAAGAAATGTTCAACATCCTTAGTCATCAGAGAAATACAAATCAAAACAACTCTGAGATTCTACCTCACACCAGTCAGAATGGCTAAGATCAAAAACTCAGGTGACAGCAGATGCTGGCAAGGGTGTGGAGAAAGAGGAATACTCCTCCATTGTTGGTGGGATTGCAAGCTGGTACAACCGCTCTGTAAATAAGTTTGGCAGACCCTCAGAAAAGTGGACAAAATACTACCTGAGGATCCAGCTATACCACTCCTGGTCATATACCCAGAAGATGTTCCAACATGTAATAAATACACATGCTCCACTATGTTCATAGCAGCCATATTTATAATAGCCACAAGCTGGTAACAACCCAGATATCTCTCAGCAGAGGAATGGATACAGAAAATGTGGTACAATTACCCAATGGAATACTACTCAGCTATTAAAAACAATAACTTCTTGAAATTCGCAGGCAAATGAATGGAAATTTAAAAAATCATCCTGAGTGAGGTAGCTCAGTCACAAAAGAACGACATGGTATGTACTCACTGATAAGTGGATATTAGCCCAAAAGTTCAGAATACCCAAGTTTCACTTCACAGTAACTGTTGGATTGAGAGTGAGGTCCCAGATGGAGGAGTTGGAGAAGGGCCTGAAGGAGCTGAGGGAGTTTGCAGCCCCATGGAGTGAGCAACAGTGTCAACTGGCCTGACCCCAGGTGCTCCTGCAGAGTGGACCACCAACCAAAGAATATACATGGAGGGACCCATATTTAGCACTACATATGTGGCAGAGGAGAGCCTTGGTGGCCATCAGGTGAAGGATAGGTCCTTGGACCTGAGGGTGTTAGAGACCCCAGTATAGGGCAATGCTAAGTGCGAAACAGGAGTGGGTGGGTGGGTGGGTGGGGGAATACCCTCATAGAGGCAGGGGGAGGGGGAAGGGATAGCGGGTTTCCAAAGTGGAGACCTGGAAAGGGGAAACATTGGAAATGTAAATAAAGTATCAAAAAATGTAATAAAGTATCAAAAAATAAAAACTAAAAAAAAAATAAAACAACTGGGGACAAGGACCTTCAGCGTTTGGACATGCAGGTTCCAGATTCTGGGGCCCTGATTAATTAAAAGTGTTAGAACCAATCCCCAACATGCACACACACACACACACACACACACACACACACACACACCACACCTCAACACACACATTCACACCTTTAAAAAAATCTGACAACAATGAATGGGGCTGTAGAGATGGCTTAGTGGATAAGAGCACACACTGCTCTTAGAGAAGACCTGAGTTTAGTTCTCAGCACCCACACTGAACAGCTCACAGTCTCCTACAACCCAGGTCCAAGGGTTCCAACACTGTTATGTTTTCCACAGGTACCCACACATGTGCACATAATCATACACACACACACACACACACACACACACACACACACACACACAAGTAAAAATAAAAATAAAATAATCTTTATAATTAAAATTACTCCTGGCCAGAAATGTACTTACTATCAAGCTAACAACCTGAGTCTGAGTTCTAGGACATTCCCTACTAATAGGAGGCAAGAACTAACTTATCCTCTGACCTCTACACCTCTCTCTTTCTCTCTCTCTCTCTCTCTCTCTCTCTCTCTCTCTCTCTCTCTCTCTCTCTCTTTCACACACACACACACACACACACACACACACATATGCTGGAGACCAAATGGCCTTGTTTGAACCTAAGGCCTTGCACTTCCTAGCTAGCCAGAAGATCCCAGGCCTTAGCAGACATTCCTTTGATTACTCCCTTCTGCAGATGTCCTTTGAGGTGAATAGATGGTTTGTTTGTAGTAGCCTGTGGCTGCAGTGAAATCTTGAGATGTCCTGCTATCTTATAGCCACAATAAGGCTTGTTATGCTAAGTTACAACAGTCTGATGTTTGGCTACAATTAAGCGACCCTGAGAAATTTCTCTCCCTCTGTCTCTGTCATAACCTCCAGTAACCTTCCTGCCCCTGCCCCTTCCCTTCCTAAGTGCTTATATATGGGCTTGGAATAAAGGCTGGTCAGAGCTTGATTGGACATTTCGACTTACTCCCAGGCATTTCTGCTCTCTTGTCTTTCTTTCCATTATCTGAAGCTCCCTCCTCAGCACCTGAGTGTACTGCAGGCAGGGCACTTCGGACCCTGGTCGATAGTCCCTTCCGGGAGGGCCCCCCAGGCAGGATGGGACAGTTAGCTCTTCGCAGTTGGTGCCTAGATGTGGGGCTGAAGAACAGGATCGTTCACACCGCTGGATGTCACATCACAGATAAAGCCTGGCCCAGGTGGTCCTATTGAGGATCATATAGAGAGGAGACGTTCTCGGAGTGACCCACCCGAGAAGCGGACTCCTGGAGAAGAGGTGAGTGACGCATGAAAGAGACAGATGCTTTTTCCAGAGAAAAGGAAAAAATAGGAAAAGTTGCTTCACAGAAACTTTTCCTCCAGGACAAGCAATGCTGGGGTGAACAAAACTGGTCTGTGAGAAAGCCGTGAATTAGTATCACATGATCGATGGGTCTATATGAAAACTGATGGGAAGTAATATAGACTCGTAGTAAAAGATGTTTATGTAGAGTAGAGTCTTTGTGAATTTTAGTAACAAAGGCGAAGAAATAAAAAAGAAATGGAGATCCTCCACTGTGAGAAGGTGGAAGTGTATAAGTTAAGAGAAAACAGAGATATTTTATATGTGAGAATAGTATAGAATAAGATAAATTTAACAAAGAAAAAATTGTGTTGAAGTTGTGAAAAATAATGTAGAATCATGGGACAAATGTTAAGTGACCATGAAGCCTTTTTACAGAGAATTACGGAGTCTCTCAAGACTAGGGGGACTAAGGTAAAAAATTGTGTAAATGTTTTCGTGACAGCAATAAATAAACCTTATTGAAAGACAATGGTAAAATGTATTCTGTGCATGTGTTTCCAAATAATGGTAAAATGTGTTTTAAGAAGGTGTTTAGAGTTATGCTAAAATCTGGGGAAGCAAAGATAATTCTTAAAGGTGCTTTTAGTCTTTGGACCCTGAGTAGAGATGGTTTATACCCTAACTATGGGAGAATGGATTCAAGAAAAACAAGTCTCCCTGACTATCCAGGGAAGAAAAATGAAGGTAAGCTGTTTCAGAGCTCTCCTAGAGACAGGAGGAAAATAGATGTCCTACTTCCTTTCTGGCCCCTACGGGACAAATGCCTAGTTTTAGTTTTGTGTCTTTTAGGTAGGATGTCTGAGTCCCTTTGGGACATCTAATTCTCTTTCTTGTCTGTCTATTGTATGTTCTTGGTGCACCAATCTGTTCGTGTCTGTCAGTTTTATGTGCTTTTGTTTCATTGCTTAAATGTTGCTTTCTGTTTCGTGTCCAAAAGAAAGAAAGAGCAAAGAAAGGTTAGAACTTTTTGCTGGTTGTTTAGCCCTTGATTTAGTTTTAATTAGGTTTTAAGAGAAAAGAAAAAAGCAGTTTCAGTTTGCACAGCAGAAACTGATAAGTTATCCTGCGCAGTGGCTGGGAGAGTCAAAGACAGCTAGAGAAGCCCTGCCAGAGGCTTAATTATGTGCACAAGGTGCTCTTAAAGGGGCCGCGGCTTTTCGACTTCTATGGTAAGGGAGCTGACGGCTGTTTCTCCTAGAAAAATTTCTCTGATTGTTGGATTCAACAAGTAACAAGGTGTTCCTCTCTTAAAATTGCCACTAGAAAAGGTTAAATTTTGTCTGGTCTAAATAAGTAAATGTGTGATTCCTTCATTTTTGCTTCTGATTGGTTTTAAAAGTATAAAAATATTCTACATGCCTTGGTTATCTAGTATTCGCTTATAAATTATTGGATGTGATTAAAAATATATAACTTTGGTAACAAAAGGTGGACTTAAAACTGGTAACTTAGGGTCTGAATCATTCTAGACAACAAAAACTAGACATGAGCCTACCCAGGGAAACAGGTCTTTAAAGATACGTTTATATTCAGTAATATTTTATGTAATTCTTATCCTAAAAATCAGACTAAGAATTAGAACAATATCTCTTTAAGGTATTGAAAGTTATATTGTCAAGCATTCATATGTAAAAACTGACTGCCAAACCTTGTAACGTGAAAATAATACTCTTGGTATTGATTTTATTGTTTAAAACTGAGTTTGTTTTCAAAGTTATGATTGTGCTTTAATGTTACAAGAAAACTTAAAAACTACCAATGTTCCATTGACTGCAGCTTACAGTTCCATTACAGCCTCAAAAGGAAAGCAAGAGGTAAAATCTTTTGAGATACCCCAACAAGAGTTCCCTTTGTTATACAATTGGCTTGTGAAAATGCTAATGCAGCCTGCCACTATTAGGCCATGCAGAACAGAGACAAACTTAGCTAGACATATTCATCTTTGTACAGAAATCAGACCCTCATACAATCAGGGTCTGCCTATGGCTTGCTGCCTTACAAGAGACCACTGTACAAACAATGCTTCTACAAAAATGAGGGAATAAAAAAGGTTTTAATGTGGAGGTTTAGTTCATTTTTAAAAAAATGATTGCTCCAAGAACAGAGATAAGAACGGACAATCAGGCCTGGCCCAAGGATGGATGACCTCAGGAAATAGGCCCAATTAGGAAACATTTACATTTAAGTTAATGCAAACCTCAGAGCAGCCTCTGCAGAAGCTCCTGTAAAATCCCTTTTGTTCTAACTACCCCCTACAGAAGTGCTTGCTCTTTCCTCAGAGTGGAGGGGTCAGCCTTGGAACCCAAGGCACTCACAGCAGGCCCCTTATCTAGATGTCATAAAGAATTTTGGCTGCTTTCCCTATGGCATTAACAAAAGACTTGCTTGCCAGGCAGTGGTGGCGCACGCCTTTAATCCCAGCACTTGGGAGGCAGAGGCAGGTGGATTTCTGAGTTCAAGGCCAGCTTGGTCTACAGAGTGAGTTCCAGGACAGCCAGGGCTACACAGGAAACCCTGTCTCGAAAAAAACCAAAGGGGGGGAAAAAAAAAAGACTTGCTTAGTTCCCCTGATATGTACTGAGCTCAATTACAAATAGAAACCTAACCTTAAATTAATAATTACAGAAAGTTTTATAGGATTAATGGACATTAGAACTGATGTACTTACTCACCTCCAAGAGATTGGTTATTCCATTAATCCAAAACAAAGCTCAAAATTAAGATTATAAAAGGTTAATAAGGCTCTGGGACTCATGTAGGCATTAGAGCCCGGATAGCTCAGTCGATAGAGCATGGGGCTTGTCCTGAATGTCCTCAGTTTCTACCTGTACCACATAATGGTGTTATTCCTTGAGGCTTGATTCCTAATGAAATTTGGCAAATAGATGTTACACATTTTGCAGAATTTGGCAAGCTTAAGTATATTCATGTTACAATTGATACATTTAGTGGGTTTATTTTTGCCTCTCTCCAGACAGGGGAGGCTGGAAAAAATGTTATCACCCATGTGTTAAACTCTCTCTCTGTTCTGGGCAAGCCCAGAGTTATTAAAACAGACAATGGACCTGGTTATACAAGTGCCAAATTTCAACAGTTCTGTGCTCAATTACTGATTAAACATATTACAGTTATTCCTTATTTTCCTCAAGGACAAGGTATTATAGAACAGGCCCATAGAGTGTTAAAATAATATCTTTTATATATAAAAACAAAAAAGAGGGAGTCATATCCCCTACACCACAAAAAATTAAAATTTTAAAATTTTGATGCCAAGGAATTCTCTGCTAAGAGTCTATGGCACTCTATAAATAGGCATATTTATGCCTAGGTGAAATAGAAAGATCCACTTACAGAGACATGACGTGATTCAGATCAGGTATTTAACATGGGGAAGAGGGCATATTTGTGTTTTTTCTACAGGATGCTAAAGGAGCATGCTGGCTGCCAGAGTGATTGATGAGACATGCTGATACTGAGACAGAGAATGATGCTGACCTGTGAGCTTGCTGAGTGTCCTGACAATGGGGACAAGAGAGCTATATTGGCTGTATTAGACATTTGTTACTGACCTACCTTTGATTGCCTGTATACCAGATTGGATAAGCTGCCTTGCCTCAATATTTTCGACCTTGTGCGACAGAGAAAATATAGACTGTAGAAACTGCTTCTGAACATTCTCAGAGACATATTTAAAAGTTAGCTGCATGTTATGTTAACAAGAGATAAAGTTGGAACAAGATCTGTATTTGAAACAAGTGTTAGTGCACATGTTAAGGCTCCCAATTTTTTATTATTTGGTCATGTTAAAATGTTGTTTCTTCTGCAGAATTTAATGTAAGTTGTATTGATTGTACACCTTTTTCAACTGTGTTAGAGTGCTGAAATCTGGCTTGTCTGCTATGGTGATCTATCAACTAGCTTTTGTTTTATTGCCTGTGAGTTTTACAGGACCTTGATATTCTAAAAAAGGCTTACAAGTACTGGAAAAAGTGAGTCAGATCTAAAACAGAGGCATAAAGTATAGTGGGTTGATTATTACTGAGATAAAAAACTTCATGAAATCAGCTTTTCCCTTAAGAAACAGAAATTTTCATCTGATGCTGATTCCTGGTGGCAGCCATCTATGTTCTCCCTCCTCATGCCTTTTGTTGGACCAATAATTCGTCTTTTACTTCTAGTCAGCCTGGGACCTTTCATTTTTAACAAAATTATAAAATTCATTAAGAAGAAGATTGACTCCGTGACATTCCAACCTTTACAGGTTCATTATCACCGCCTCGATCTGCTTGATCATGGAATTATGGTGCCTGAAGCCGATGATTCTCCTTTAGGAGCTGCATAAAACCCAGATTTATGCACGCTTCCCTATGGGTTAGTGTGGGCATCAGCGGGGTGCAGAGCTGAGCATTGCAAAGGAAAAGACGCTATGCGCTGGCTCTGGGTTCCTTGAGGAGCATGCTCGATGGCAGAAAGGTCAATACCAACGGAGCTCTGCCCAGTGGGCAGGCTTTTCTCCTTTCCTCGTGCAAAGGGTATCAAAATAATAACGAGGATCGAGCCTCTACTCCCCCCCCCCCCCCGATTAAGGCCTCCCTGTTTTTTAACAGGTTCCTGGCTATTCAGCTTTAAAGTAAATGAAAAGGGAGGAGATGCCAGAGACCAAATGGCCTTGTTTGAACCTAAGGCCTTGCACTTCCTAGCTAGCCAGAAGATCCCAGGCCTTAGCAGACATTCCTTTGATTACTCCCTTCTGCAGATGTCCTTTGAGGTGAATAGATGGTTTGTTTGTAGTAGCCTGTGGCTACAGAGAAACCTTGAGATGTCCTGCTATCGTATAGCCACAATAAGGCTTGTTATGCTAAGTTACAAAAGTCTGATGTTTGGCTGCAATTAAGCGACCCTGAGAAACTTCTCTCCCTCTGTCTCTTCCCGCTCTGTAGTAACTTCCAGTTACCTTCCTGCCCCTGCCCCTTCCCTTCCTAAGTGCTTATATATGGACTTGGAATGAAGGATGGTCAGAGCTTGATTGGACATTTCGACTTGCTCCCAGGCATTTCTGCTCTTCTGTCTTTCTTTCCATTATCCGCAGCTTCCTCCTCAGTACCTGAGTGTCCTGCAGGCAGGGCACTTCAGACCCTGGTTGATAGTCCCTCCCAGGAGGGCCCCCCGGGGAAGGACGGGACAGTTAGCTCTTCGCACGCGCGCGCACACACACACACACACACACACACACACACACACACCTACATGCACACACACATACATGTACAACACACTAAAAGATTTAAATTACTTTAAAGAAAAAATAAGGAATGCCTGCCATCTCATGCTTCACCCCCTGCCCCCAAGGTGTCTGGTTTGAGTACATTTGAAAAGAGGCCACAACTACTAAGTTGTAAAGGTCCTATCAGTGCTGGTGTGAATTTGAGTTCTAGAGGAGACATATAGATCATGGCATAGATCATACTGTGACATTCCACAGTGAGGAAACAAGACAGAAAACAATCAGGCAGAATACTGACAGGGACTCATTATTCCTGAGGGACTCTGTTGCTTTCCTTCTTTCTTTTTGCTTTCTCTTGGGTCTTACTACACAGTCCCAACTGACCTGGAACTCTGTATGTAGAGCAGGCTGGACTTGAACTCACAGACATTAGCCTGCCTCTGGCTCCATGCCCTACCCTGTTGTTGTTTCTTCAATTGCATAGGAAGGTATACCCACATGACTGAAACTTTGGTCTAGACACTTGGGAAGGTGGGTGAATGGACGTTTGGTGAGCAAGCTAACATTTCCCATCCTCTGGCTTGAATGGCTCCTCCCACAAGATGTCAACTCAGTAAAGTCTTCAGAACTCCCAAACTGTGACCCTGAGTGGCAGTCGTTTCCTTAGGATCCACTCTGCTTGTTTCCTTCTCTTAGACCCTCACCTGGGAGCCTATTAGTAAACACTTGTCAAAGCTCACCCTGCCATGAAACTCATACTTTGAGTTTGCAAGACAAAGACACAGAAGGCTTTGCCCAGGGTGTCTTTGGTGACCATTGGTTTTCTGTGATCCTAACTTTCCCCCTCCCCAGCTATTACTCCCCTGAGGCAAGAAAGCCTCCTATGCTCTCAAGGACCCCTCCCCTACACTTCTCCCTACCCCATATGAGTACTAGATGTTCTGCTTATAGGAGAACTCCATGCAGCAGAGAAGGAATGAGAGATCGTTCTGGTCTGTGACTAAGGGAACTATTTCTATAGTTCGGGCCATAAAGGAACAGGATGGAATAAGCTCATGTATGCTGTCTATGCAGAATGGCTCTGGCAAGACCTGCAGGACACCAGAGAGAGGAAGGAACACATGGAGGATGGGGACTTCTTTCTCACTCAGTATTTTCTCATATTAAAAATATTTTTTTAGTTAGGCGGTAGTAGATGATGCCTTTAACTCCAGATGTTGGAGGCCAAGGCAGGAGATTCTCTGTTTTGAGGCCAGCCTGGTCTACATAGTGAGTTCTAGAATAGCCAGGGCTATGTAGAGAGTCTCTGTCTCCAAAACCAAAATAAAATGAATTGGGATAAGAAGGTTCAGGGCACTGTGTACTCCTCATCTTGCCAACTCGAATATGGTTTGATAAGTAGAACTCTAGTAGCTGTTCTAGACCCTGAGGACAAATGTCACATTCTTGAGGATGCCACTGATGAAATGCTCCTGGATCTGTGATGACACTGGGAAGCCAACTGCTCTGCTAGGTATGATGAGCTCAAGGCAAGTGGTCAAAGGTCAGAACCCTTGTAAATATCCACGGTACAGTACTCATCCACAATCCCAGCATTTCTAGGGTAAGATGAGAGGAAGAGACAGGAAGATCCCTGGTAGCTCACAGGCCAGCTAGTTACACAGCCACAGAAGCAATAAGAGAGACCCTGCCTGAAAATAAGGTGAGAGGCAAGGAGTGACACCAATGTTGTCCTCTGACCCCACTGATATAAAAAACACATGCGCGCACACACACACACATTGGGGGTTGTAAAAAAGAACAGGACTATAACAAACAAGAGAATGCAGCCGGGCTGTAGCTCAGTGGTTGTGCACTTCATTAACATACACGAGGCTCTGGGTTGATCCCCACTATCACACACCCACACAGACTCTCATTTATTGACTGGGGATGTGGCTCAGTTGAGAGAAAGGTTGTAAAGCATACATAAAGTCCTGGCCTCAATTCCTGGCACTACACAAACCAAGTAGAGTGCTCCCTGCCAGTAAGCTCAGTCCTGAGAGGTAGATCTCTGTGAGTTCAAGGCCAGTCTGGTCTACAGAACAAGTTCCAGGACAGGCAGGGTTATACAGGGAACCACTGTCTTGAAAAACCCAAATAACCCCATCAAAAAATGGGGAGCAGAGCTAAACAGAGAATTCTCAACTGAGGAAATCCACAGGGCTGATAAGCACCTAAAGAAATGCTCAACATCCCTAGTCATCAGGGAAATGCAAATCAAATCAAGTCTGAGATTCCACCTCACACCAGTCAGAATCAAAAACTCAGGTGACAGCAGATGCCGGTGAGGATGTGGAGAAAGAGGAACACTCCTCCACTGTTGGTGGTATTGCAAGCTGGTACAACCACTCTGGAATTCAGTTTGGCGGGCCCTCAGAAAAATGGACATAATACTACCAAAGGACCCAGCTATACCTCTCCTGGACATATACCCAGAAGATGCTCCAACATGTAATAAAGACACATGCTCCACTATGTTCATAGCAGCCATATTTATAATAGCCAGAAGCTGGAAACAACCCAGATATCCCTCATCAGAGGAATGGGTACAGAAAATGTGGTACATCTACACAATGGAGTACTACTCAGCTATTAAAAACAACGATTTAATGAAATTTGCAGGCAAATGGATGGAACTTGAAAATATCATCCTGAGCGAGGTAACTCAGCCACAAAAGAACGAACATGGTATGTACTCACTGATAAGCGGATATTAGCCCAAAAGTTCAGAATTCCCAAGTTTCACTTTACAGTAAGCACTGGACTGAGAGTGAGGTCCCATATGGAGGAGTTGGAGAAAAATCTGAAGGAGCTGAGGGAGTTTGCAGCCCCAAGGATGGAGCAACAGCATCAATGTGCCTGACCACCCCCCCAGTCATCCTGGAGTTAGGACCACCAACCAAAGAATACACATCTATGGACCCATGGTTTGGACCACATATGTGGCAGAAGATGGCCTCATTGGCCATCAATGAGAGAGGAGAGGCCCTTGGGCCTGAGGGTGTCAGAGGCCCCAGTAAAGGGGAATGTCAAGGTGGGAATATGGGAATGGGTGGGTGGGTGGGTGGGAGGTGGAATTCCTTCATAGAGGCAGGGAGGGGGAAGGGATAGGGGGTTTCCAAAGAGGAGATATTGGAAATGTAAATAAAGTATCAAAAATAAAATAAAAGAAAAAAAAAAGAAAAAAAATGCTCTTATCCTACAAATGTACTTGCTTATTAAGGACTAGCTTTTCTATGTATTCAGTGCTAGCCCAAAACTGAGCAAAAATTAAGAAAATCATAAACATTACTAAACATTTTTTTACATTTTAGCCAATGGGAAATTGCCTCAATGTGAGTAAAAAATACATAATAAAAATACTGAACATGAAAAAAAGCAAAAAACAAAAACAAAAGCAAAAAACCTACTTTGGGCAGAAATATAGTGGGTGAGTATTTGAATCTCCCCCTTGAAACAATTGGGTATTTTGTAGCAGTAAGAGGAGTCACCTGGTCACCTGACCTTTCCTGGTCAGTCCTTCTTGGGTCCTATTTGAAAAAAGTTCAACAGGGCAGCTCTCTCTCTCTCTTCTGAAGTAGCAAATTTTATGACCCACTTGTCCTGCCCAAGAGTGGCCATTTGGGGTGAGGCCAGGAGCCAGCATAAATGAAACTCCAAGCACAAATGGATCACAAGGCACCGTGGAGTGGGGGTGGGGGTTCTAGATGGCTTTCTATGCTGTAATAAAACATTCATCAAAACCAAGTTGAAGGAAGCTAGGACTTATTCTGCTTATACTTCGATATCACAGGCTGCCACGGAGGGAAGTCTGGGCAGGTGCTCCGGAGTGGGAACCCGGAGGCAGGAACTGGAGGGAAGGGCACTGCTTACTGGCTTGCCCCCATGGCTTGTTCAGACTGCTTTCTTATACAGCCCAGACTCAACTGCCCTGGAGTGGCACCACCCACAGTGAGCTGTGCCATCCCACATTTCTTATTAATCAAGAAAATATCCCACAGACAGGCTCAAAGGCCAATCTGGTGGAGGTGATTCCTCAACCGAGGCTCCGTTTTCCAGGGACCTCCGGTCTGTGTCAAGCTGGAACAGGCAACAAGTCATCTAGGCCAGGAGACTTTTTTTCTGGCCTGTCAGTGTTGCAGCTTTCGGCTGTTTTTTTTTTTTTTTTTTTTTTTTTTTTTTTTTTTTTTTTTTTTGAGGGGGTGTGCATTTCTTACCTTGTTTCAGAGTAACTTTTAGATCTCTTCGTCATACTGCTATCTAAATGTGCTGGCAAATGACTGAAAGGATGTGACAGGGCTATCTACTCTGATGTGGTGACAAGATTTGCATTCTTACCTTTTGATATGTTCTCTCACAATTGCCACTTTAAAGCAGTGAGGACCTTGTCTCCAGATACAGAGCTTCTGTCTGGTTTCATATCCTGAGAATTCCAGTTCAAAGTAAATGATAATCTCCACTGAGGATAGTGATAACAGGACTGAGTCTCACAAGCAGCTTTCTGGAGAGTGTGGAAGGGGCTGCAGGGGACCCCTTTGACCACAGCACCTGCTGCCTATTTGAGGACTTCTTGGGATGCAGTTCACAATGTCATAGATAGTAGTCCATCAAATCAGGATTTACTCAAAGAATTTGGTTTGGGAGAGTCATCACTTTTACAGTAAGTGCTCTGTGATAAGCTATGAAGGAAATAGAGACCTTAATATTTCAAACCTTTTTTGTAGTTTCAAAGGGAAAGCGCTTCCTCCAAAGTCTTCTAGGACAAGCTTCACGCTGTATTCCCCTGGGCACTCTGGTTGAAGGAAAAGGCTTAAAACCCTGGCTGCAAAGATACTGAGTCCAATCAATTGCAAACATCCTGGAGTACATGGAAGTTCAACCAATGCCTGCATGAAGAAAGGTTCTCCAAGAGGTGAGGGGGAAGTTCTTCCCACCCTGTTCATGCAGGTCAAAAGCCCATCTCAGGGATCCTCTCTTCCTTGGCCACCACCTTGACATTTCCAACAGGCCAGACCACCTCAACTGAACTCTAGAGGCTCAGCTCTTCCAATATACTGCCCTCAGACTCCCCGACCATTCTCACCATCAACAGATGGTACCAGATATAGACTATGCATAGGTGCAGTGTGTGGGCCATGGTGTATTGGTAGGGCAGACTTTATTCACAGAGACACTGTAACTGAATAGTTGTGCATCCAACAATGATTAGTGGTCCTGACAATAAATTAAAGTGCAGAGCAGGAGCTCCTAAGAGACCAGATAGGCTGAGAACTGCCGGGATGCCTCTTAAGGGTAAGACCTGTTAGGCATGGGTGTGAAAGAAGTGACATACCACCCAAAGAGGCACTTGGAAGAGTCCCTCGTGAAGCTGTGGTTAGGGTAGGCATGGGGGTGGAGGAGGTGGGTCAGACACTTCAAAATGTTTTCAAAGATTGTCTAGAATAGGAGAAGGTGTCTCTGGTGACACACTGTCGTTTTTCTGGTAAAATACTTGAGGCTGTGTCCCTTATGACAAAGGGTTATTAGCTCCCAGCTCTGTAGACAAAAAGCATAATAGCAGAGCCCTGATGGCCCTGACTGTGGAGAAGGTGGCTTGCATAATGGTAGGAAAGCATGTAAAATGGGAAGTTGCAGGCAAAGCCCAAAGACTGAATGTAAACAGGGTCCAGAGCTACTCTGTTCATATAACAACTATCTCTAGAAAGAACACCCCAGTCTTCTCTGAGGGCAGATCCCTCTGTCAACTTATCACCTTCCATTAGGTTACCCCTCAAAGCACTACCACCACCACCACCACCACCACCACCACCACCATCATCACCACTTCATCCTCCTCCTCCTCCTCCTCTTTATCTCTTCTTTCTCTTCCTCCTCCTCTTTTTTTATTCCTCGTCCTCCTCCACTTCCTCCTCTTCTTTTTCTCTTCCTCCTTCTCCTCATCCTACTTTTCTTTTTCCTCTTTCTCCTTCTCCTCATTCTCAAACTATTCCTTAATCTCTCCACACCATGAATCCAGCAGCCTCTAATACATGCTCTTCTAGAGGTCAAATGTGGAGACCATTTCTTTTCTGGGGAGCTGGGGAACAAAGGCCACACTTCAGTGTCTTTGTTCACAGCTGGTCAGGGAACAGAACACTTTGATGTAGGCAGAGGAAGCACAGAAATCATGCTGTGGTCAGTTGGGGACTTGACTGTCAATTTGCTTAGATGGAACTGCCCATGTCTGGGCCCTGGAACACACCATTCATGCATGCACAAGAACATGCGTACCCCTGTTCCTAGAGAGCAGCCAGTGACATTTGCTATTCAGATTTTTAAAAATCTAAGCATGTTGCAGGATATTTGATGACACTCTGAACTCCAAGACTGTGTTATTTACTAGAACAACATGTTTTTAGTTGTGGTATAGTTCACTCTTAACATACACCTTTATTCTAAGAGCTTTCTGCTTGAAGATTTTCAACAGAATTAAATAACCATTCTTGTAGAATAGGCTTGGACAATCCCCAGTTCCTCTGTATCTCTCTGTAATGCCATATGACTCATACAGCAAGACAGTATGTAGGTCACCAAAGTCCTTCTGAGGAAAGGGGTAAGAATAGATACCGACCAGCACAATGCAATGGACAGGGTGTACATTTCCTCACACCAGGTGGGGCGTGAGCAAGCAGTTGGGTTAGGCATAAACCAGAGTTCTCATGAATGGGACCAGTGTCTTTATGAGAAAAGGCCAGATCCCTTATTCAGTCCCCATCATTATGAGAGAAGCCAGCATCTTGGTCATCTGTGTGGCTCTACCAGAGCCTGGCTGTGCTAGGATCCTGATCTTAAACTTTCATAATAAATTAATTTCTTGAATTAATTCTGATTTAATGAAAAGGTCCATAAGTGTGGTTCAGTGGAAGAGTACATGATTAGGACACACCAAGCCCTGGGACAAAAGCTACATCAAGAGCAATGACAAAACCCATTACAAAAGAAAAAATGAGGAATCAATTTGCTTTGGTTAGGAACTACTCAGTTTATGGTGGTGTCTTGCATCTGTCCTAATGGACACAAAGGTGTCTGGGGGAGAACACATAAAAGAAAGGAGCCAGTACAGGAGTGGGGTTGGATCCAGGGCTGAGGGAAGGGCATCTACCAAAGCAGAAAGTAGAATTGTGTCAAGACAAAAGACTGACCTGTGGCCTTGACAGGTTGAGGTCACAGTGACTTCTTTTTCTTATAAAAATATTGTTAATTTTATGCATATAAATGTATTGCCTGAATGTGCGGATGTGCATCGTGTGCATGAAGTGATCAAGGAGGCTGGCAGAGGACACTGGGTCCCCTGAAGATGGAGTCACAGGTGGTTATAAGCTCCTACGGGGATGCTAGGAACCAAACCTAGGTCCTCTGCAAGAGTAGCAAGTGTTCATAATCACAAAGTCATCTCTGCAGCCCCGCATGGTAGCTTCTTGTGGATAGTGGCAGCCTCAGGGACAAGTGGTTATGGGCCACCCTGGAGAGAAAGATTTCAGTGCAAGAGTGCAGGGAGAGATGATACAGCAGTTACCTGGCCATCACCATGTCTTCAAGCACAGGGCTCCTCCCACTCCTGGGAAAGGAGCAAAGTGAAGCTCCACATCCCTGCCCACTCTATGCCCTAGGAATGCTGTCCTGGGGATGGGGGCACTGTGGATGCAGATAGCAGGGGCCAGCCTCTGAAGGTTAACAGAGCCTCAAGTGGTCAGATCTCAGGCCACAGAGACTCCTTTCCCCACTTAGCACCCAGCTCTGATGACTACCTGGGAGGTTCCCTTCTCTGGTGCCTAGTATCACCTGTCTGCTCTTCCCCCATCACATCCCAACTGGGCATGGCCACTAGGATTTGCTGCAGATCTATAGGGGTCTGAAGGCAATGAATTAGTGTCTGATTTGATGCTGGAAGCCAGTGACCCTGGTGGGTTGGTCCTAGCAGAGGGCATGGAACCATCCATTCGGTGTTGAGCAACAGGATCCCTCATCCTAGATCCTCACCTATTCCCCTAAGCTGTTTTCTCCCAGGCTATCCAAGAAGACTTGGCAGGAATCAAGGTTAGCCTAGGCAACACCCTGTTTTGTGTAGCCAACATGTGCACACTGGGGCAGACACACTGGTTTCCCCCTGAGTGACACACACCATTCCAAGCTAACAAAAGGATTCTCCTCAGTGTGTGTGGGGGTACATGTGTCTGGAAGGTGGGTTATATCTACACCCAGCACAAGTCAGGTAATAGAGAAGAACAGACTGCCCTGGTTTCTATTACCAAAGATTGGTTAATTTAGGGCATGTGTTCTGTCTTGGTGAGTGTAATAAAACCCAAAGGTCTGAGAAAGACATTTGATCTGTGCTGAATATTTGGAACATAAGCCCATGAGCCTTGTTTACTCTGCCACTAGGAATTCAAATACACACACACACACACACACACACACACACACACACACACACACACAC
>CM052713.1:3919911-3945320 GCA_028551405.1 Uromys caudimaculatus
TTGAAGGACTGGAAGATGAGTGAGATTTGGGTGCCTGATGTGAAATCTCAGAGATTAAGTTAAAATAATAAGTTTTAAAAAATTAAAACCAGCATAAAAAGTTATGTTTAACAAAAAAGAAAGAAAAGAAAGGTAAACTTGAACTTTGATCGGAAGGAACTTTGCTGAAGCTAAGCACTTACTTTTCTTTCATTTATATCTATTTGATATAATATAGCACAATCAATGGATCTCTTATTTTTGGTGCTGTTGACTCTAGGATCTCAGTTTGAAAGGAAAATCTCAAACCCAGAAAGACTTTTCTTCATTTCTTTAAATTACAAATTACTTTTCTGATGGATCTATACAAGCTTATACACTTACTAAGAATTCCTAAAATGACTATTGTATCTTTTAAGTTCTCACCAGTCATTTATTTCTTGGGCAGAATTTGTGGCATGAACACTTATAAATATAAGTTTATATTCAATAAAGTTCATATCCTTTTAATATGTCTATTGCCTTTTTTGTGTTGGTGAATTTGTTCTTTGGGTATTGAAAATACACTTAATTCTTTGAGTTCATTTTCCCCCATTGTAGTGCCTTCTTCACTTCTTTCCCAATGCAGTGTTTTAGAAACATAAAAACAAAAATACTGCAAATATAAATATTAGTACTATAGCTTATAAATTGGTACTTTAGAAACTGAAAATAATATGTCTTTTATGTACAAGGGAGTACCCAATGCCCATAGTAACTCAACATTATATCTTTGTGGTACATTAGATACAATGCAATAAGTTACATTAGAATTTAGTTGTCTTATAGTTATTCAATAAAATACAAACAAAATTATAAGTTGGGAAGTTAAACTGAATTTCTGACTGAGAGCAACAGGAAGGTGAAAAACTGCCGAAATCTCTACGAGGATACAAGAGTGCAGATTGTAGAGCACTGTTTACTATCAGTGGCTCTGTCATACTTAGGTAGGATGGAAAAACCAAGGACCCACTGAGGAGGAGGTGAGATTAGTAAGTGAAAAGTAATTGTTAATTAATTTTATGTATTGACAGAATCTGAATTTATTCTGTTGATAGAGAGATGTATACATATTTCTTTATACTACAGCCTTTGAAATTTTGGTTTAAATATGTTCAACCTACTGCTTGGCTGTGTTAAGAACCCTGCCAGCTTCCTTGTTTTCTGTTCACCTGCTTTACTTGCAAATTTTGTTTTTGCAAAGAAAATATCCCAATTATTGTTACCCCTCTTTCTGCTCCTTTCAGCTCCTCCCTAACTACACTTTCATTGGATCTCCAGCCTTTCTGTCTCTCAGAAAACAAACAGGCCTCTAAGTGATTAATAGAATATAATATACAACACAAAATAATGTAATGTAATTGTAAAACAAATACTAAAACATCATATATATATATATATATATATATATGTATGTATACACACACACAGACACACACACACACACACACACACACACACACACACACATTTGTAAGGGTCCAAGCATCATTAAAGGAAGAACCCAGACTCAAATAATGTGCAAAAGCAAAGAACATTTATTCAGCAGAATTTCCTGCATGCAAGGGTCCACCAACTCTGGAATGGAGACCTAGGTGTGTGCTCTCCAGGGTCATTTTAGGGCCTGTTAGGGTAGGAGTGGGTGACTTTTACCTTTCTTTCCCTTGACTGGTTGGTTCTATCTCCAGGGGTATGGATACCTTTGTGATGGGTTAGGGCTCTGGGAACGTTCCAGGTTGTCAAGGCCTCCTCAAATCAGCTGCGCAAAGTTGTGGTTGGCTGAACATAGGTTAATAGATCTGGGTTCTTATTTCTGGGAAAGAGAAACTTTGGCCTAGTCTTCCAAACTGCTACTTTGTAGCCTGTCATGGAGTCAGCCTGGCTCTGATTTGACTAACTCAGTCCTCTCAATCTCATCATAGATAGATAGATGATAGATAGATAGATAGATAGATAGATAGATAGATAGATAGATAGATAGATAATAGATAGATAGATAGAGGTAACATTATTTCTGCTTCCTCTTTCTTAGGGTTCCTTGAGCTAGGATGGAAGGGATTTGATAGAGACTCTCCAATATGGCTGAATGGTCCAAGGTGTCAAGATCTCTCTCTCTCTCTCTCTCTCTCTCTCTCTCTCTCTCTCTCTCTCTCTCTCTCTCTCTCTCTTTCTCTCTCCACACTATTTGGCTACCAGTCTATGTATTTGTTCCCCAGATACTGCAGGAAGAAGCTTCTCTGATTATGACTAATCTGTGAATATACCAGAATGTCATCAGGAGTCATTTTATTGCTACGTCCTTTGAGTAGAACAATAGTATTTGGTTTTACCTTAGCACTGTAGGTATGTAGACTCAGGTTCTTGCTCAGACAAGCAGTATTGGGTAAGAGTTCCATTTCATGGAGTGGGCTGTAAGTCAAATTAGATACTGATTGGTTATTCCCTCAAGCTTTGTGTCACCATTACACTAGCATTCTATGCAGGCAGGACACAACTGTAGATCAAAAAGTTTGTGGGTGGATTGATGTTCACATTTCTCCTTTGGTAACATGCACAGTACCTTCCTGTACCAACAGTGTTAGTATGTAGAGATGAAGGCTCTATCTAGGCACTACCTTGATTTCTTTATGTTAAATGACTTTTGTAGGTATTGTTTTTAGCAATAGGGACATGATGCCAGTTTGTGGAGAGAAACCTACAATCTTGGCAAGACCCTGCGTTCTTTGTGGATTCCTATGGAACAAGTTGGGCCAACAACTCAATTAGATACAACCTAATCCCAGTATTGGAAACTTCATTTGGTGACATGAGACGGCCATAGGGGGTCTGTGTCCTCCATTTTTCAGTGATTTCATTTAATGTTTCACATATGTATATATTTTAAGACACTTTATTAAATTTCCACACTACCCCTCAAATGATTCATAATTTTCACTGTCTTTCTCCTCCCCCTCCACACTTTATCCTCAATTCTAGCTCCCCACACATACTTCCCATCATTGGGTAGTAAAGCATGTGCCTTGTACAATAAGACCTAACTTCTTCAATGCTTTAAGAACCTATAATTACATTTTTACTCTTTTAAGATGAATGTAATTATAAGCCTTCAGATGCACTCATTAATAAAGAAAATTATTTTATTTATTTTTGAAATGTGAAAGAATGTGGCCATTGGTCTGCACTGTGGAAACAAACTTTTTTAAAAAAGTTTATTAGAGGGTATAGAATTATTAGATCCTGACTCTTATATTTAGTCTGGACATTCTTATTCTTTAACCTTTCTGTTTTCCATATTTATAAATGGCAATGAGAGCCCAATATACATGTGCTGTTGGACTGACAAGCCACAGTGATGGGCTCCCATTACACATCCCACCACTGTCCATAGCATGGTATAGTACCCAATCACATGATTGTGCATTATGAATCTCAACAAGCAAAACTGAAACAGAGCTTGCATGGTGCTTTCAGTTCAGGATTTACTCCCTCGACAAGTGACTGGAATACAAGGAATCCATGCAGGATTGACTTGCTGAGGACAAAGGACCTCTACTAGGCAGTACCTACATGAGAGCAAGATCACTCTGGATCTTCCATAATCATACTATTGGATAACCCCAGCTGCAGCTGGACATGAAGCACTGAGAAGAGAGTAACACACTGAGGGAAATACATGATGGTTCCCTTAAACTGTTACATTTCAGGGTAATTTATTAAATATCATAAGCTTATTGTTCAAATCGGTCAGTTTTTAAAAACAACTTTGTCACTTGCTTTGGTCATTAGGAGTGAACTATCTTCTCTAGAGTAGGAGCCTTATCCTTAACAATCTTCGTCAAAATATAGGCAATATTATTAATAGAAAAAAAGCCACAAATCTACAAACTATATTTTGTGCATTTATGCAACTGCAATATTAGTTTGTTCCCAATAACAAGATGTAGTTAATGAAAAAGCATGAAATGGCTTCTTGAAATAAATTGCATGTTTTAACTAAAGACAAATCAAAATTTGATAATAGCCATTTTCAATTCAAGTGCAGAAAATGGAAGTAAAAAGAAAGCTTTGATTTCTCCCTTCATCAGTTTGATTCTGAAGCATTCTACCCGTGAACTCGTATGTATGTATGTATCTCCCCCCCTCTATCTATCTATCTACCTATCTATCTCTATCTGTACCCCCATTTCTTCCTCATGTACACACAGATCTCTGGCAGATTTCTTTTCATTTATTTAAAATTATCATTATCTCTTGTGCCTAAAATTTGTAAGGATATATAGGGGAAAAAACAAGAATAAATTTTATCTCAAACAGTAATTCTTTTGTTTTGTGTCTTGGTATACATCCAATGCCTAGTACATTGGTGGTACACAGTCACTGTTAATACAGTATTTTGTATCATGAGACTATGAAGTTTGCTCATTTACATAGTGGTCAATTACATAAAATTATTCTCTATTTCTATGTATTCATTTTCTGTATGTGTATGTATGTGACTTATGCATGTATATATGCTTCTTTGCATGTGTATGGGCACATTTGTCTGTATGTATAAGTGCATTTGTGTGTGTGTGTGTGTGTGTGTGTGTGTGTGTGTGTATATATATATATATATATATACACACACACTGAAATCAGAGTTCTCAGACGTGGGTTCCTGAAGGGAATCATCTCACTATGTGGCTCCTTTGTCTCCCTCAACCTTTATACTGGAATTTCAAGAAGGCCATTGACTTTTAAGTTGATCCTAGCACCCAGTCTCCAGTCATCTTCCTTGCATGATACGTGTGTTATTTATTGAGTCATCTCCCCAATTCCTAGTCTGTAAATCTTTATTGAAAGAATTATGTATATCTGCTTTTATATATTAAAAACCTACTATGTATGTAAACATATATAATAATTATGTAAAACATTCTAAGGCCTTATTATATACCATGTGGTTTAAAGAAAAGTACCATTTCCTTGTAACTTAGTTACTTCCCTTGTAGATTATGTAAGTGCTCCAGGATAGAAAGCTTAAATTCTGGTAAATTCATTGAGAATGTATACAACCTATCAGTCAGCAATCAGATAAACCTAAAGAGCACCTACAGCCACTGGGTCATCTCTTAGAATGTAACAGGGGTTAAGGGAGAAAGCTTTTCTACAAAGGCTACAAAGTTATCATAGAAGAAAAACCAGCTGTCAAAAAGAATGCTGGAAATGTCCCTAGCACCTGACACAGAGTGACTATGAGATTATTGTTTGAGGATGGAAGTTTATTGTTGTTCAGGTGTAACTACAAGTTACTCCACTCCCAGCATATCGTGACTGATGAAGGATTTCTCTGAACATTCCAGGCCAGCATCTGTACATAGTGTGCAGAATATCAGCGGTGCTACACTGTGAAAACCTGTTGCAAAACAAACAGAGGAACAAAGAAAGAGAAAAGGGAGAAGAAAGGAAAGAAGGAAGGAAGGAAGGAAGGAAGGAAGGAAGGAAGGAAGGAAGGAAGGAAGGAAGGAAGGAAGGAAGGGAAAAGAGATGTTCTTGTCACAATACATCCTTATCAAAAATAAAATTGAAAAATGAAGAAAAGTAAAAGGTGCGTAAATAATACTAAGTAGATACCAATGTTTTCAAGTTTATGACCAAGGAAAAATGAAGATAAATGCAATTTACTTTTTAAAATACTGTCTTTCAGCCAGTCACTGAGGCTCTCACACCTTTAATTCCAGCTCTCAACAGGCAGAGACAGGAAGTTCTCTGAGTTTGAGATCAGCCTGGTCTACAGCGTGAGTTTCAGGACAACCAGAGCTACACAGAGAAACCATCTCAAGAAAAAAAAAATTCTTTCCTTTTTCTTTCTCCTAAGGAGCAAGTAAAATTGTACTCATTACATTTGGTAGCTTTCCTAATTTAAAATTAGAACTCCGAGGTTCTGTTGTTAAAGGTTATGAAATGGATTAGTGTGAGGTATGCAAAAAGCTTGGGTCCTGAGTCCTGAGTCTGCTCATGAGTGTGGTACCAGGTAAAGAGAAGTTCATTGTCCTTAGCAATAGGACTCAGCCTTTTAATTCTACTGCCTTTAAAAAGCAGTTGGAAAAATAGTTTTGAAAATGTTTAGACTTGAAGTTAACTAAATGGTCCAGAGAAGTCTAGAGTTCACATGCTGCCCTCTACAGAATGGCTTTCACAGTGAGTCTTCTCTTACAGCTGTTAACATTGTGCATATTGCTTCCCACAAGGAAACAGAAACTGAAGATTAAATAATCCATAAAACATTTAAGATAATAAAATACAAAAGTGAACATGCTTTTTTTCTCTCTCCCAAATCCAATCCTCTTGTTTGTTTGTTTTTTTTTTTTAATTTAACCAGCTTCCTCTTAATGTCTGATAGGAGCTTGACAGGTGTGGCTTTCACTCTCCAGAGATGCCTTCAGATTAGCTGCACTGTAACGCGGTCCAGTCAGTGAATTCCAAATGTGTGCAAGTAATCTGGGAAACATGAATAGATTTCGATCAATATTGCTAAATTTAGTAATTCAGAATCTTGTGGGTGTTGGATTTCTCCTGAGCAAGCAAACTGAAAGGCCAGATTAGACATCTGGTTTGTTCTCAGAAAGCCAACAGAAACAAAGCAACTAAAAATGCTTACATGCAAATTAACATTCCACTGCTGCAGTAAGAGAAGGGTTAAGAAAAATACAGTAGATCAACCAAACAGCAGAAGTGAAAAGCAACTTTATGTTGAAGGGGATGGTAATTTTACCATTAAAGTTTTATGCTCCTGGAGATCCACATTTTCCATAAAACATACACTAATAAACAGCCCATTAAAGCTATGCGGAATCTTTATTTTATACACCTCAAAGTTTGTGATATCTTTCTTTTACTTTATTAATTCTACTCTTAATGTATAATTTCTTTCTCTGATGCTTTAGATTTGATCATCTATCTTATTTATTTCTTGATAACTGGTCTGTTTTTGTTGTTCAGCTTTAAATTAGACACATTTCAGACACATTGGTAGAACCATCAGGTAGGCAGGTCACAGTCTTTTGGCTATCAGTCTTAGATGTTATATGATTACATCCCTAGCCTTTAGGTTGGAGGAAGGTAGCAGACAGTGTAAACTTCAAAAGGGTTTGCTTTGAAAATGCAAGAATTTTAAATTGTTCACAGAGGTGAGCAATGAGCTACTGGGATGGGGGATTAAGACAGCCCATGTTCTCCAAAATCATTGGTTAATCATCACTGTAGGAAGTTTACCACAGATTTGGCTTGTTCTTTTGTTGAAAATTCCAGGTAATCATAATTTTGTGTAAAACATCATTTCTTCATGTAATGAAAAGTAAACTTTAATAATGTCTTCTAGTCATACAGATATTTCACTTGTTTGGTTAGAGTCACATCAAGATACATTATATTGTTTGTGACAATTGTGAAGGGTGTCATTTCCCTAATTTCTTCCTCAGCCTGTTTATTCTTCGAATACAGGAAGGCTATTGATTTGTATGAGTTAATTTTATATCCCGCTACTTTGCTGAAGTTGTTTATCAGCTGTAGCAGTTCTTTGGTGGAGTTTTTGGGGTCACTTAAGTATATTATCTGCAAATAGTGATATTTTGTTTTCTTCCATTCCAATTTGTATCCCTTTGACCTCCTTTTGTTGTCTAATTGCTCCAGCTAGAACTTCAGTTACTGTATTGAATAGAACAGGAGAGAGGGGGCAGCCTTGTCTAGTCCCTGATTTTAGTGGATTGCTTCAAGTTTCCCTCCATTTAGTTTGATGTTGGGTACTGGTTTGCTGTATATTACTTTTACTATGTTTAGGTATGGGAGTTGAATTTCTGACCTTTCCTAGACTTTTATCATGAAGGGATGCTGAATTTTGTCAAATGCTTTTTCAGCATCTAATGAAATGACCATGTGGTTTTTTTCTTTGAGTTTGTTTATGTAGAGGATTAAATTGATGGATTTCCAGGTATTGAACCATCCCTGAATCCCTGGGATGAAGCCTACTTGATCATGATTAATGATCATTTTGATGTATTCTTGGATTCAGTTTGTAAGAATTTTATTGAGTATTTTTGCATTGATATTAATAAGGGAAATTGGTCTGAAGTTTTCTTTCTTTTTTGGGCCTTTGCGGGGTTTAGGTATCAGTATAACTGTGGCCCCATAGAAGGAAATGGATAGTGTTCCCGCTCTTTCTGTTTTGTGGAATAGAAAACTTCAAGTTTCTGAATAAAGAAATCAAAGAAGACCTCAGAAGATGGAAAGATATCCCATGCTGATGGATTGGAAGGATTAATATAGTAAAAATGGCCATCCTGCTAAAAGCAATCTACAGATACAAAGCAATCCCCATCAAAATTCCAACTCAACTCTTCATAGACTTAGAAAGAGCAATTCTCAAATTCATTTGGAATAACAAAAAACCCAAGATAGCAAAAACTATTCTCAACAACAAAAGAACATCTGGGGGAATCAGCATCCCTGACCTCAAGGTGTACTACAGAGCAGTAGTGGTAAAAACTGCATGGTGTTGGTACAGTGACAGGCAGGTAGATCAATGAAATAGAATTGAGGACCCAGAAATGAACCCACACACTTAGGGACACTTGATCTTTGACAAAGGATCTAAAACCATACAGTGGAAAAAAAGAGCATTTTCAACAAACGGTGCTGGTCCAACTGGTGGTCTACATGTAGAAGAATGCAAATTGATCCATTCCTATCTCCCTGTACAAAGCTCAAGTCCAAGTGGATCAAGGACCTCCTCATAAAACAAGATACACTGAATCTAATAGAAGAGGAAGTGGCTACACAGAGAAACCCTGTCTTGACAAAAAAAAAAAAAAAAGAAAGAAAGAGAGAATGTGGGTAAAATTCTTGAACACATGGGCACAGGGTAATAGTTCCTGAATAGAACACCAGTGGTTTATTCTCTAAGATCAAGAATAGACAAATGGGACCTCATGAAATTGCAAAGCTTCTGTAAGGCAAAGGACACGGTCAATAGGACAAAGTGGCAACCAACAGATTGGGAAAAGATCTTTTCAATCCTACATCACATAGAGGGCTAATATCCAATATATACAAAGAACTCAAGATGTTAGACTCCAGAGATCCAAATAACCCTATCAAAAAATGAGAAACAGAGCTAAACAGAGAATTCTCAACTGAGGAAACTCATAGGGCTGAGTAGCACCTACAGAAGTGTTCAACATCCTTAGTCATCAGGGAAATGCAAATCAAAACAACACTGAGATTCCACCTCACACCAGTCAGAATGGCTAAGATCAAAAACTCGGGTGACAGCAGATGTTGGTGAGGATGTGGAGAAAGAGAAGCACTCCTCCATGGCTGATGGGATTGCAAGCTGGTACAACCACTCTGGAAATCAGTTTGGCAGACCCTCAGAAAATGGACATAATACTACCTGAGGACCCAGCTATACCTCTCCTGGGCATATACCCAGAAGATGCTCCAACATGTAATAATGACACATACTCCAGTATGTTCATAGCAGCTATATTTATAATAACCAGAAGCTGGAAACAACCCAGATGTCCCTCAACAGAGGAATTGATACAGAAAATGTGGTACATTTACGCAATGGAATACTACTCAGCTATTAAAAACAATGACTTCATGAAATTCGCAAGCAAATGAGTGGAACTTGAAAATATCATCCTGAGTGTGGTAACTCAGTCACAAAAGAATGAACATGGTATGTACTGACTGATAAGTGGATATGAGCCTAAAACTTTGAAATACCCGAGATTCAGTTCACAGCAACCATTGGACTGAGTATGAGGTCCCAGATGGAGGAATTGGAGAAGGAACTGAAGGAGCTGAGGGAGTTTGCAGCCCCATGGAGGGTGCAACAGTGTCAACTGGCCTAACCCCCAGGTGTTCCAGGACAGTGGTCCACCAACTAAGGAATACCCATGGTTCAGGCCACATATGTGGCAGTGGAGGACTTGTTGGCCATCAGGGGGATGAGAGGCGCTTGGGGCTGAGGGTGTTAGATGCCCTAGTATAGGGGAATGCCAAGGAGGGAAGACAGAAGTGGGTGGGTGGGTGAGTGGGGAAATACACTCATAGAGGCAGGGGGAGGGTACAGGGGATAGGTGGTTTCCAAAGTGCAGACCCGGAAAGGGGGAAATATTTGAAATGTAAATAAAGTATCAAAAAATATAAAAAAATTAAAAAAATTTAAAAAAAAAAGAAAGAAAAAAAGAATTTCTTCTAAATGGATTTTGCAAGCTTCTCAAATGCTACTCAGTTCTAATGCTTCCAAACACAGGCAAGTTCTGAATTCCTGAATGATGAACATGTTAAAGCCTGTCTTTGTCTAAAATAATTTACATTATGTCTCCTTTTAGAAGCACTGTTAAGAACTGTAAGTGCCGGAGACCAAATGGCCTTGTTTGAACCTAAGGCCTTGCAGCCTTGTCAGCTAGCCAGAGGGTCCCAGGCTTTAGCAGACATTCCTTTGATTATTCCCCTCTGCAGATGTCCTTTGCAGGTGAATAGATGGTTTGTCTGTGGCTTTAGAGAAACCTTGAGACATTTCACTATCTTGAGGTTTGTTATGCTGATTTACAACAGTGTAATACTTGGCTGCAATTAAGCGGCCCTGAGAAACTTCTCCCCCTCTGTTTCATCCCGCCCTGTAGTGATCTCTAGTAACCTTCTTATTCCTGCCCTCCCCGCCTTGAAGTGTCTATATAAACGTAGCAATAAAGCCATTTTTTTGGAGCTTGATCGGACTTTCCGACTTGCTCCCAGGCATTTCTGGTCTCTTGTCTTCATTCCATTATCCGCTGCTCCCTCCACAGCACCTGAAAGTCCTGCATGCAGAACACTTCGGACCCTGGTCGATAGTCCCTCCCGGGTGGGCCCCCCAGGCAGGACAGGTCAGTTAGCTCTTTGCAGTTGGTGCCTAGATGTGGGACTGAGGAACAGGATCGTGCAAACTGCTGGATGTCATGTCACAGATAAAGCCTGGCCCAGGTGGTCCTATTGAGGATCATATAGAGAGGAGACGTTCTCAGAGTGACCTGACCAAAGAAGCGGACTCCTGGAGAGAGGTGAGTGAGGCATGAAAGAGACAGATGCTTTTTCCGGAGAAAAGGAAAAAATAGGAAGAGTTGCTTCACAGAAGCTTTTCCTCCAGGTCAAGGAATGCTCGGGTGAACAAAACTGGTCTGTGAGAAAGCCGTGAATTAGTATCACATGATCGATGGGTCTATATGAAAACTGACGGGAAGTAATATAGACTCATAGTAAAAGATGTTTATGTAGAGTAGAGTCTTTGCGAATTTTAGTAACAAAGGTGAAGAAATAGAAAAAGAAATAGAGATCCTCTACTGTGAATAGATGGAAGAGTACACGTTAAGAGAAGACAGAGATATTTTACTGTGTGAGAATTGTATAGGGTGAAAACAAAAAAAATAATTATTGTGTTGAAGTTGTGTAATATAGTGCAGAATCATGGGACAAACATTAAGTGACCATGAAGCCTTTTTACAAAGAGTTAAAGAGTCTCTCCAGATTCGAGGTACCAGAGTCAAAAACAAAGATCTAAGGCGCTTTTTTGAATTCATTCAAGAAATTTGTCCATGGTTCCCTAAAGAAGGAACTATAAGTACAACTCACTGGCATAGAGTAGGAGAGTGCTTACAGGATCATTATAAAATGTTTGGTCCACAGAGAATTCCTGTACAAGCCAAGGTCATATTGGAATCTTATTAATGAAGTTTTTAGGGTTTATGAATTCTCCTCGGATGTTCAAAAGGTCGTGGCCGAGGGAGAATGTGTTCTTAAGTCCTCATCTAGGTCCCCTTCCTCATGCGGTTCTGTTTCCATTGACATGCCCCCACTAGAAGAAGAACAAAAGTTGGAGATGCCCTCTTTGCCTCCTCTTGCTGCTTCTGTTTCTCCCGCCACTGTTTCCCCTGCTGCTTCCTTGGCTGTAGGCCCAAAAGCTACTATATATGCCTCTCTTAGAAAACAGATCAAAACACTTGACTCACAGCCCCATGGGGACACTGAGATTGTGGAAGAACAAATGGCCAAAATTCATAACATTGGCCCCCTGTCCTTGCTCCTTTTGAACCCCCTCCATATCCTTTATGTGCTCCAGTTCTTAATGGTCCTTATGATTCTGAGCCTCTTTTTAAATCACCACCAAACGCTTGCACTGATATCGTCCTGGATAATCTTGAGTTGGCCAGGACTGCTCTCTCGTAAAAACCAGGCATTAAAGGGTTACTTAAGTCAACACAGAGAGCATTTAAATCTACTTAGAGAACTTTGCTCTCTGGACCTTGAAGTTCAGGCTGTGCTCTCCCCCATTCAAGAAAAGCCTCTCACTATTCAAGCTGAGCCTTCCACTGAGAAGCCTGCCACAGCTTCTCATCTTAAAGGGAAAGTAAAAGCGGCCTTTCCTGTCCTCCATTCTCAAACTAAATCTAAAAATGACTCTTCTGAAACTACTGATACTGCACCCTCGTCTTCTGGTAAAAAAGAACAGCATGGCACTGCTACCACTGCTGAAAAGGTGCTGTTACCTGAGTCAGATGAGGGGGAAGATGAAGAGGAGATTAATAGAGAGCAGGAAGAGGCTGACAAGGATGATGGTATTCCTAGGAATGGCCAACAGTATCGGTGCTTAAATTTTGAACATATTAAAGAATTGAAATCCGCCGTGTCTCTTTATGGCCCAGTGGCGCCTTTTACACTCTCTCAGGTAGAAAGTCTAGGAGAACAATGGTTAACACCCAATGATTGGTTTCAACTTACCAGGGCTACTCTTTCTGGGGGTGATTTTATTTTATGGAGGACAGAATTCGTAGAAAACTGCCGCGAGATCACATTAAAAAATTCAGAGAACAGGCACTTGCGATCGTGGACCAAGGATAAGATGCAGTCCCTATGATACTAATGAGAAACAGGCTTGTTTTCCACCTGGTTTACTGACTCAGATACAAGTTGCTGCTACCAAAGCTTGGAAACGCCTGCCCTCTAAGGGGTCAGCCACTACTTCCCTTGCTAAGATTCTTCAAGGCCCAGACGAGCCATATAGCAAATTTATTAGTCGTCTTAATGAGGCTGCAGAAAGAATTGTCGGGGGCGGTGAGAACGAAAGTGCGTTCATTAAACACCTAGTTTTTGAGAACGCTAACCCAGCTTGTCAGGCAGCAATTAGACCTCACCATACTAACAAGGAAGCTTCTGATTACATCCGATTATGCACAGGAATTGGAAGCCCCCATGCAATTGGGGTGGCCATAGGAACAGCCCTCCGAGAAACCCACCCCCCCATAGCCATCCAATAACACTTGTTTCACTTGTAGACAGCCAGGACATTTTGCCAGAGACTGTCCTTTTAGAATGCCTGGGACTTAGCCACCCAACACCCCTCCAAATTGGCACCTCCCTCCCCGTCCTCCACCCCTTTGCACTTGCTGTAACAGGGGCAGACATTGGGCCACAGAATGTCATTCCAAGACGGACTCTCAAGGCAACCCCCTGGCGCTGTTGCCGGGAAACTTCCAGAGGGTCCAGCCCCTGGCCCCAGAAAACAGGCAAATCCCTGGGGCTATCAGGTTTGCCCCCCCAACTGACAAGCATTTGAGCATTGTCTCCCTCTGCCGTGCAACAGCAGGTAGTGCAGGATTGGACCTCTGTTCCTCCACCAATTCAGTATTAACCCCTGAGATGGGCACTCAAATATTAAATACTGGAGTTTTTGGCCCTTTGCCTCATGATACCTTTGGCCTTCTTATTGGTCATGCCAGCTCCACTTTTCAGGGTTTACATGTGTTTCCTGGCATGATTGATAATGATTATACAGAGGAGATAAAAATCCTAGTCTCTTCCACCTCTGGTCCAATAACTATAGAATCAGAACAGAGGATTGCACAATTACTTCTGTTCCCTTTTAACCATTCTGGTCAAAAATTTTTTCAACAATCCAGAGGTGCAAGTGCTTTTGGCTCTTCAGATGCCTATTGGGTTCAACAGATTACTCAAGATAGGCCCTCACTCAAACTAAAATTATATGGAAAGACTTTTGAAGGTCTCACAGATACTGGGGCAGATGCCACAATTATTTCTGAGAAACATTGGCCTTCTGCTTGGTCACATACAACTTCACTGACCCATCGCAAAGGTATTGGACAGTCTACCAATCCTCAACAGAGTTCTAAAATTCTAACCTGGTCTGATGAAGAGGATAACCATGGCACTGTTCAGCCTTATGTTGTGCCAGGTTTGCCAGTTAATATCTGGGGAAGAGATATCCTTGCACAGTTAAATCTTATTTTATGTAGTCCAAACGATGCTGTGACTAAACAAATGTTGAGACAAGGTTTCCTCCCTGGACAGGGATTAGGAAAACATTCACAAGGAATAAAGGAACCTATAGTAATAACACAAAAAACTGATCGCGCAGGCTTGGGCTCAGAAAATTTTTCCTTAGAGCCATTGACTTTCCTGTACCCCATGCAGTGAAAATTACCTGGAAAAGTGATGACATAGTATGGGGTGATCAATGGCTATTGACCTCTGAAAAATTAGCTGTGACCACTTCGTTAGTACAGGAACAACTGGACGCTGGCCATATTGAACCTACCACTTCCCCCTGGAATATGCCCAATTTTGTTATAAAGAAAAAGTCAGGTAAATAGAGGCTGTTACAGGATTTAAGAAAAACAAATGAACAAATGGTGGTCATGGGAGCCCTGCAGCCCAGGTTACCTATGCCTGTGGCCATCCCTGCTGGGCACCATAAGGTGGTGATAGACCTTAAAGATTGTTTTTTTTACTATTCCTTTGCATCCAGAAGATAGACAGAGGTTTGCATTTAGCCTGCCAGTAGTTAATTTTAAAGGACCTATGCCTCGTTTTCAATGGAGAGTGCTCCCCCAGGGCATGGCTAATAGCCCAACTCTTTGTCAAAAGTTTGTGGCCCAAGTAATTGACCCTTTCCGAAGTAAATGGCACTCTCTTTACATCATTCATTACATGGATGACATTCTTATGGCAGGGCTGGAAAGGGCTCAATTGCTTTATTGCTGCCAAGAATTGTCACATAGGCTGACAGATAAGGGGCTTCAGATTGCTCCAGATAAGATTCAATTACAAGATCCTTATTTTTACTTGGGCTTTGAATCACAACATCAAAAAATTTTAACTCAAAAAACCATGCCTTAAAATAAGCCACCTGAGAACCCTTAATGACTTTCAAAAATTATTGGGGGACGTTAATTGGATAAGGCCATATTTAAGGCTTACGACTGTGGAGTTAAAACCTCTTTTTGACATTTTGAGAGGTGATTCTGAGCCTTCTTCTCCTCGAAGCCTTATGCCATAGGCTTTAAAGGCTCTTCATATAGTAAATGAGGCCATTCAAAAATAAGGTGTCTCTTTTATTTCTTATGATAAATCCTTTTCTCTTATTGTTTGTGCCATGTCTCATACACCTACAGGTGTTCTTTGGCAAAAGGGAACTCTTTTGTGGGTACACCGCTCTGCCTCCCCCTCCAAGGTTCTTACACCATATTCTTCGCTAATAGCAGAATTAATATTGATGGGACGCAGACAGCGTCATCAATACTTTGGCAGAGATCCTGATAAAATAATTATACCTTATTCAAAAGATCAATTACATTGGTTGATGCAGACCACTGATGATTGGCCTATAGTTTGTTCTTCTTTTGGAGGAATTATAGATAATCATTATCCTGCTGATAGGCTTCTACAATTTATAAAAATTCACCCCTTCTCATTTCCTAAGTTTATCTCCCCTCACCTTATAACTGCTGCCTGTCTAGTCTTTACAGATGGTTCCTCTAATGGCATGGCAGCTTATGTTATAGATAGCCAATCAAGAGCTGTTAAATCTCCCTATTCCTCTGCTCAACTTGTTGAACTTTATGCAGTAATCCAGGTTTTTCAATTATTGAAGGACTTTAATTTGTACACTGATACTGCTTATATTGCTAATTCTCTTCCTGTTCTAGAAACTGTTCCTTTTATCAAGCCCTCTACAATTTAGCCCCTTTGTTTTTACAACTTCAAAACTTAATTATGTCCAGGCAACATCCCTTTTACATTGGACATCTTAGGGCACATTCTGACCTGCCCGGCCCTTTGTCTGAAGGAAATGCCTGTGCTGACGCTGCTACGCGCCTTTCCTTCCCTGCCCTTGTAGATAAGGTTGATAAGGCAAAACAGGCTCATGCCATACATCACTTAAATGCCCAGACTTTATGGCTGCTTTATGGGTTGACCCAAGAACAGGCTCGACAAACTGTCAAACAGTGCCCTGCCTGTGTCACGTTACTCCCCGTCCCCCACCTCGGAGTTAATCCTCGAGGCTTGATCCCTAATGAAATTTGGCAAATGGATGTTACACATTTTGCAGAATTTGGCAAGCTTAAGTATATTCATGTCACAATTGATACCTTTAGTGGGTTTTTTTTTTGCCTCTCTCTAGGCAGGGGAGGCTGGAAAAAATGTTATCGCCCATTTGTTAAACTGTGTCTCTGTTCTGGGCAAGCACAGAGTTATTAAAACAGACAATGGACCTGGTTATACAAGTGCCAAGTTTCAACAGTTCTGTGCTCAGTTACAGATTAAACATATTACAGATATTCCTTCAAGGACAAGGCATCGTTGAGTGTACTCATCAAACCTTAAAGGCTGTTCTTCACAAAGTAAAAAGGGGTGATTTGTATCCTACAAAAGGAGCACCCAGGAATATTTTAAATCACACATTATTTGTGCTTAATTTTTTAACCTTGGACATAAATGGCAAGTCAGCTGCCGACTGTCTCTGGCATCCAAAGACTGATAATGGCTTTGCCTCAGTTATGTGGAAAGATCCCCTCTCAGGCACATAGAATGGTCTTGATGCAGTTCTTATATGGGCAAGAGAATCAGTTTGTGTCTTTGACACCAAGAATGACGCCACCTGTTGGCCGCCTGAAAGACTTGTCAAGCAAATTGATAAGGCTCACTATTTTCCCAGGGAGTTTATCAACCCCTGAGGTTTCTTTTATTTTTATGTTTCAGGTGAAGATGACCCCCCTTAAGATGATGTTCCTTGTGATGACTATCTGGATGAGCCTCTCTACATTGCCCGGAGAACCAAAGAAAGCCCCATCTGCTTCCTCGCCTTTTGCCTGGCACTTTTTCCTGACTGAAAATTGAACAGAGCACACTGCAGCCTACAAAGGCAAAAACTGGAAGGGTGCTCTTTTGGCTACTGTCAACTGCCCCCTTGCAGAATGCCTGAAACCCCTTTCGCTAAATTTTCCTAAGTTCAACAGAATTAATGCAGGAAAGTGGCCTATGGTATGCTTTCTCTATGATCAAACCCTAGGTTATTGTAAAAATTATTATGTAGAACAAAGTATGGGATGTCCTTATAAATCATGTAGGTACCATATTTCCCAGCAGGTCCTAGACAACAAGGCTGCCTTAAAAACTATCCCTAAGAAATACAGTCTCTTTAAAACTAAGGATGGGTACTCCTTAATCATTTGGGACCCATGGGACCCCCACTAGACCTCTAAGGTTCGAGGAGGTGTCAATACAAGTTACTATACTCCCTCTGCCATTAACTGTATCTATATTTGGGGCACCTATATCCAGGTCCAATCTATGGTTCATATTAACATTCAACATCAAGAGGAGCTTCTTAATCAACAACTTGCACCAGTCTCAAAGCCAAACCCTTTTCTTGGTTAAGCCTGATGCGAGAAGGGTTGTTGCTGGCCAGCATTAGTGGAGTGGGTAATCTCAGCCATTGTTTTCTTTGTGCTGCCCTAGATAGCCCCCCCCCTTGTTGCAGTTCTGGTGGTAGAACCCAATTTGGCCAATATAAAACCTACAGAGGCTCCAATTCTTATCCCGGACGTGGATCTATATGAAACAACATCACACCTCCCTTTCTGTTTATCCATGACTAATATGTCCCTTTGCAACTCCACTTCCTGGAGGATTATCCCTGTTGCGCCCCCTGGTATTTTTATTTGGTGCAATGGGACTGTGACAAAAAACTTTTCTCTCTCAGAAGATTCCCCTCAGCTGTGTCTTCCAGTTACACTTGTGCCTCAGTTAAATTTGCTGACACCTGATGATGTAACCCAGAGGACATTAACCCTCCTACACCTCAATAAACGTGCTGTATTTCTCCCCTTAGTGGCAGGCATTGCTCTCGCCTTCTCAGCAGTTGCTGCAGGGCTTGCTGGCGGATCCCTGGGGCATTCAATACATTCCTATTCTTCCCTTAGTCAGCAGTTTGAATTAGCTATAGAAGCTTCAGCAGAGTCTCTAGCCTCACTCCAGAGACAGCTTTCTTCTTTGGCCCAGGTCACACTCCAGAACTGCTGAGCCATTGACTTACAGCTGATAAAGGAGGGACCTGTCTTTTTTTAGGTGAAGAAAGTTGCTATTATGTTAATAAGTCTGTGTTGTTGAGGAACAGGTTAAAAAAACTTCATGAAATCAGCTTTTCCCTTAAGAAACAGAAATTTTCATCTGATGCTGATTCCTGGTGGCAGTCATCTATGTTCTCCCTCCTCATGCCTTTTGTTGGACTGTTAATTAGCCTTTTACTTCCGGTTAGCCTGGGACCTTTTATTTTTAACAAGATTATAAGATTCATCAAGCAGCAGATTGACTCCATGACATCCTGACCTTTACAGGTTCATTATCACTGCCTCAATCTGCTTGATCGTGGAATTACGGTGCCTGAAGCTGATGATTCTCTCCTTTAGGAGCTGCATAAAACCCAGATTTATGCATGCTGACCTATGGGTTAGCGTGGGCATCAGCAGAGTGCAGAGCTGAAGCATTGCAAAGGAAAAAACGCTATGCGCTGGCTCTGGGTTCCTTGAGGAGCATGCCCAATGGCATAGAGGTTGATACCAACAAAGCCCCGTCCAGTGGGTGGGCTTTTCTCCTCTCCTCATACAAAGGGTATCATAATAATAATGAGGATCGAGCCTCTACTCTCCCCCCTGATTAAGGCCCCCCTGTTTTTAAACAGGATCCTGGCTATTCGGCTTTAAAGTAAATGAAAAGGGAGGAGATGCCGGAGACCAAATGGCCTTGTTTGAACCTAAGGCCTTGCAGCCTTGTCGGCTAGCCAGAGGGTCCCAGGCTTTAGCAGACATTCCTTTGATTACTCCCCTCTGCAGATGTCCTTTGCAGGTGAATAGATGGTTTGTTTGTAGTAGCCTGTGGCTCCAGAGAAACCTTGAGACATCCCGTTATCTTGAGGTTTGTTATGCTGATTTACAACAGTGTAATACTTGGCTGCAATTAAGCAGCCCTGAGAAACTTCTCCCCCTCTGTCTCATCCCGCCCTGTAGTGACCTCTAGTAACCTTCTTACTCCTGCCCTTCCAGCCTAGAAGTGTCTATATAAATGTAGCAATAAAGCCATTTTTTGGAGCTTGATCAGACTTTTTGACTTGCTCCCAGGCATTTCTGGTCTCCTGTCTTCTTTCCATTATCCGCAGCTCCCTACTCAGACACTTCAGACCCTGGTCGATAGTCCCTCCTGGGAGGGCCCCCCAGGCAGGACAGGAGAGTTAGCTCTTTGCATGTACGCACTGCTGAGGTGTGTAAACTTATAACCCTAAGGATCTGTAGACCCAGTCTGCTTATCTGCCATGAATGTAAATATTCTGTGTACATGAGACAATGTTTCAGGAGAGAAGAAACTGTGCTATATCTTTTCCGTACTGACAAGGACTTGGGACTACAGCAGGACAGAGAGGACCTATGTGCAACAGTATAACTCAGCTATTCTGAATGACATCTCACGCTAGCATCTGTCTACAGACAGTTAAAGGCATTCCATAGATCAAAGGTAAGATCCTGTCAAAACCACAGCAGGTGTTACAGCATCTCAGTGAAGTTTCACCTACCTGCACATATCAGCATTTAGAAGATTTCTCTCCTGAATGACAGTCACTTGACAATGAGGCAAAATCATTCAAGCAGAAAATTTTCCAGATTTAATATTCAGCACTGTTCCAGAAGGATGAAGATGACAAGGAACGCTGCATTTTTAGTATTTTTCCAGAATCAACTTCTTCCTGACATGTAATTCACAGAATCTAAAAAGACTGAAGGCAGTTTTTAAACTTTTTATAATACATCTAAACATGGGTTCATTATTAAAATTGGTGGTAGCGTAGAGACTTGTGTGTCCCTCTTATTAAGATATGAATTCTATGCTTTGGTGAATAATGGAAATATATAACCTAAGATAAATAATTCCTCATTTATCAGTATATAGACAAATATTGAGTATTTTATTATAACATTACCATTTATAAAAATCTAGTAGGACCATATTTAGATCTCTTGTCAACAAACTACAGATTTTTCTCAGACATAAGAATTCCAATTCAGCTCTATACTTAAAAGATACAATTTCTTATTTTTCCAGTACATATTAAATAATGTTTATTCCCTTGAAAAATGTAGTTTGTTAACATACCCTAAGGTCCTAGATATTCCAGTAGAAGTAATAAAATACACACTGCCTGAAATCACTTCTCTATTAAGTGAAAGATTCCCAGATAACTGAAGTTACAGTAAGAATTATTTCACTTAACATTAGAAACTCTGGGCAGAACGCTAATAAACTATCTTTAGTAAATAAGAATGTGCCACATTGGAGATTCCTTTTTTTTTATTGATTATTTTATTTATTTACATTTCAAATGTTATCTTGCTTCCTGGTTTCCCTCTACAAACCCCTATCCCATCCTCTCTCCCTCTGCTTCTATGAGGGTGTTCCCCCACCCACCTGTCCACTCAGGCCTCACCACCCTAGAATTCCCCTATGCTGGGGCATGAAACCTCCACAGGATCAAGGACCTCCCCTCCCAATGATGCCAGATAAGACAGGCCTCTACTACATTCACAGCTGGAGCCATGGTTCCCTCCATGTGTACACTTTGGTTGATGGTTTAGTCCCTGGGAGCTCTGGGGAGGGGGGAAGGTCTGATTGGTTAATATTATTGTTCTTCCTATGGGGTTGCAAACTCCTTCAGTTCCTTAAGTCCTTCTCCTAACTCCTCCATTGGGGTCCCAGTGCTCAGTCTGGTGGTTGGCTGAGAGCATCCACATCTGTATTTGTCAGGCTCTTGCAAAACCTCTTAGTTATACCAAGCTCCTATCAGCAAGGGCTTCTTGGTATTAGCAATAGCATCTGGGTTTGGTGTCTGCAGATGGGATGGATCCCTAGGTAGGGCAGTTTCTGGAAGGCCTTTCCTTCAGTCTCTGCTTCATGCTTTGCCCCTGAATTTTTTTAGACAGGAACCTGTAGAGAATATTTCCAGAGCTTAGGCTCAACTCCCAGTTGAGTGATAGGTCCACCCACCCATGTCAAAAATATTAACTCACATCTGAGATCCTTAAGTCATAGTCCTGTCTAAGTAATCAGGAAATCTATAAATTTGTTTAAAAATATAAAATATTTATGTCAGTAATATAAGTAGTATATTACTACCAGAATGCATATAGAAAATGCCTTGACTTGATTACAAAACTTGGGACTTGATCCTCAATGCAAATCAAATAATTGAAATTTTTTTTATTTATTTATTTATTTATTTATTTATTTATTTATTTATTTATTTATTTATTTATTTTGCAGATTCCTCTAAAGATTTTTTGTGTTAGGAATGTGAAATAGCAATGGCTAATATAATCATTTCATATCTTATTAAATAATTTGATGATCAACTCATTTTAAAAGTTCTGATTTTGTATTTTGCGTTTCATTTTTTTTCTGAGAAGAATCCATAGGCTTCATCGAACTGAAAAAAAGTGATCTACTGCACAGTGCATCCTTGAGATGGGTTGTTCTCAAAATTACTTAAAAGTGCCTATCATTACACTGGCATGCCCTGTCTTCTTGACCTCCACTGTAAGGCTCAATACTATCTTCTTTTAGGCACCCACTCTACTGCTTTCTTACATGAAGCCACAGTCTAATTGACATTTTAGCTCACACACTAATCAGAATACTGCTTCAATTTATGCAGTTAATGCTAAAGCTGGCGTCAGTCAGGGTTGGCTGGATGACCTGATTTATTGCAAGCCCTGAGCACTGAATAATTTTTGCTACATTGTCCAGATAAATCTCTAATTAAATTTCATATGCATAAATTAAATTATGTACACATAGAAAAGTATAATAATGATAAATGTTATTTCCTGTGAGTTTAATATTTTAATCAATTATATATTGCCCAATTCTGCAAGATGAAATTTTACGATTATATTTTCAAATAATTGTATGAACTTTTAAATGTTGCATTTTATTGGTAGAAACGTGAAGACAAACTTCTGGTTTTTTTTGACTCTCTGTTATGAGAAAGGTACACAAACATTAGGCTGGTTAGGTAACTCCACATTTTAAAATATGTCCTATTTTTCGATCTATGTTTATCAGTTCCTAATTGCCTATAACTTTACCTCCTAGGGAGTGCTTTGTTTATATACAGCTATATAGTCACCTATATATACTCATTTATGTACATACAATGTGTGTGTGTGTGTGTGTGTGTGTGTGTGTGAGAGAGAGAGAGACAGACAGACAGACAGACAGAGACAGACAGAGACAGACAGAGACAGAGACAGAGAGACAGAGAGAGACAGAGAGATAGAGAGAGAGGAGAGAGAGACGGAGATAAAGAGAGAGATAGAGGGACAGAGAGACAGAGGGACAAAGACACACAAAGAGAACTAGACTTAAAAATAAATCTTTAAAACATGCAAAGAAAATGTAATCTGAACTTATAAATGTACATATATAAATAAGAGACATTCATCTCCAGAAAGGTTGGGCTTTATAATGCTAATGTTGCTGAATAAATACGGAAAGTATTACTAAAGGTGAGAGGGTAAAATGTACTGTCAAATAGAAACTAAGAGACTTGACATAGGGCAGTTCAGTGGTTAAGGCCATTTTTGACCTCTCCAGAGGGCCCAAGTTTGGACAACAACGCCCACATATGTTGTATGACTCACAGTATCCTGTCCTGTCCCTCCTGGTCTGGTGATTTAGTTGCCTTTTTTGGTTTCCATTTGTGCACATTCAGATGTGTGCAAGCATACACACACACACACACACACACACACACACACACACACTAACTTAAAAGAAACCAAGAATGTACATTCCTTAAGAGTTGTACTAAAATACTTATTGAGTGTTTGCTCTGAATAAAGAAATCTCTTTCTAGATTCAAAACACATCACAGAAAGTTAGGCACACAGGGCCTTATGCTTCAGTGACGTGAAATGCATGGACAGTTAAGGAGTTTAAAATACAGAGAGTAAAAACAACTCTGAGATTCCACCTCACACAAGTCAGAATGGCTAAGATCAAAAACTCAGGTGACAGCAGATGCTGGCGAGGATGTGGAGAAAGAGGAACACTCCTCCACTGTTGGTGGGACTACAAGCTGGTACAACCACTCTGGAAATCAGTGTGGCGGACCCTCAGAAAAATGGACATAATACTACCTGAGGACCCAACTATACCACTCCTGGGCATATACCCAGAAGATGCTCCAACATGTAATAAAGACACATGCTCCACTATGTTTATAGCAGCCATATTTATAATAGCCAGAAGCTGGAAACAACCCAGATGTTCCTCAACAGAGGAATGGATACAGAAAATGTGGTACATTTACGCAATGGAGTACTACTCAGCTATTAAAAACAATGATTTAATGAAATTTGCAGGCAAATGGATGGAACTTGAAAATATCATCCTGAGTGAGGTAACTCAATCACAAAAGAATGAACATGGTATGTACTCATTGATAAGTGGATATTAGCCAAAACGTTTGGAATACCCATTTCACTTTACAGTAACTGCTGGACTGAGAGTGAGGTCCCAGATGGAGGAGTTGGAGAAGGGACTGAAGGAGCTGAAGGAGTCTTCAGCACCATGGAGGGAGCAACAGTGTCAACTGGCCTGACCTCCCCCTCCCCCGGTCTTCATAGAGGCTAGACGACCAACCAAAGAATACACATGGAGGGACCTATGGTTCGGACCACATATGTGGCAGAGGAAGGCCTTGTTGGCCGTCAGGGGGAGGAGAGGCCCCAGTAAAGTGGACTGTCAAGGTGAGAATATGAGAGTGGGTGGGCGGGTGATGGAATTCCCTCATAGAGGTGGGGGATGGGGAGGGGATAGGTGGTTTCCAAAGAGGAGACCTAGAAAAGGGGAAACATTGGGAATGTAAATAAAGTATCAAAAAAGAAAAAAAAAGAAAAAAATTACAGAGCGTAAAGTTTATTGGTTGTGGGAGATTACTTTTTCTAAAAGAAATGTAAATGATTTGCTCATTTAAAATAGTTGATGAAATATTCTGTTGAGCTGAATTTGTATTAAATATCTTGAGTTTGGCTATCATCACTTTGTAGTATATAGTAAATGTTTCTAGGTAATTAAATAAATGCTAATGTACCATTGAAAGTCTTGGGCAGTTATTTGGAGGGAGTGGAAGTAGCACCAGATGAGTGGAACACCCTGAGCTGATACTATACCCATCAAACTGCACTCAGGATGAAATGGAGTATTACAGAGCCTTGGTTAGTTTAGCAAATTTCAACAGAAAAACAAGTTATGTAATGTAGTGTGAATTTTTTACATTTTTAAATTGATGCCATTCCAATTTCATTTTTAATGAAACTATCTGATTTGAAGATGTCAGGGTCTTTTTAAATTGAAGCTCCTTATCTTGTGAGAAGATGGTGCTACAATTTTTTGGATGAAACAAGGATTCTCTTTCTTTTCCACAACAAACAATATACACGACTGAGGTGCCTATTGAATGTGATGTGATTACAATCATATACAGACATGGCTAATTCCCACAAGCTAAATAATCTCAATATAGGACTCACGCTTGCAAACCCAACACCTTGCTCTTGATTCAGGCTGCAAAGAGAGAATCCAAACAGCTTTGAGGTCATTTAAAAATTTAAATTAAAAAACTTAAATCTTGTCAGTTTGGGCCCGATAAGTTAAAGCTGACATGGCTGACATTTTACTAGAGTTTAGAATTTTTGGTCATTCTAGTGAGGACTGAAGGCTTAGAGAAGTGTCTCACTGTTCCTTTCTGGAAGTGATTCTTCCACTACTTCATCTGGCAGCCACAGTAGCTGAAGGCTGCTATTTTGGGAACTTTAGAAAGGCTTGATAAAACCCCAAGCAGCAGCAGCGTTCAGCTTTTCCTTGGAGTATCTGATGTGGATGCTGATGCACTTGCACTATGGAGGGTAAATCCATTCCACTGTCGTGAGGACCCTGTCTCTAAGGCCTCAGTACTCTCCCTG
>CM052713.1:3945820-3956951 GCA_028551405.1 Uromys caudimaculatus
TACCAGCCACCATCGAGGGGAGAGAGTGGCCTGGGCCTCCTGTTTATCTGTGACTGCTATCTTAAACACCTCATATGGAAAGTGGACTGTCACAATCTATTTCTTACATCCCAGAAATACATAGAGCATAAAATACATGTGAATAAGTATTGTAACATTTTTGAGAGGAGAAAGATGTATCAAGTTTGTTAACGTGTAGGTACAAATTTGGGAAGAAAGGAAGGCAGGACAGAGGGATACTCTGGTCTCTGGACCCATATGTTCCTCAGACAGATCAGCTTCACCAGGCTGGACCAGTGTCCTCCAAACCACCAGCCTGTTTCTGGTCGTCCATGGTTCTTGGTTCTTTAACTCACAGGGTGAAAGACTAAAAGCCCAGGCTAGACTCTCCCATCTCCACCTTCTGTTCACCTTCCTCCTGCACATGAGTAGAGTAAACTGCTGGGTCTGGTTCCAGTGTTGTCACGGCAGAATCCTTGCAGAGCTCGTCCTGCCCAATGCCCTGGCCCACTGCCATTTTGCAGGGTGGTGTCTATAGCAAATGTCACATGAATTTCAGAGTCCCGTGGACGTGGAATTCTGATTTGGCTCTGGCACTAGCAGTATTTCTTTGTGCCACAGCTCTTGTGGGTATAAAATGGGTGTGGCACTACTTACTATATACGGCAGTTCTGAGGAGTAAAGCAGAATGTATTCAGTGACGGGTACTTCAGAGGCTTACCTTGTGCCACTACCCTAGCCATCCCATCATTTTTGGAGCCTGAAATCCAAGCAGCTCTCATCACTGCTACCTGTGCAGGGACTGTTCCCAGTGTGAAGCCCCATGTACTCCAGTGCCAGGGTTATTAACAATAAGCAAGAAGTCTCCTGAAAAGTAAGTCTGGTTTCCCATCCTTTAGGTCATAGGCACATGACACATGGGTGTGGAGATGTGGTCTCAGGCATCTGTGTGGATATAATCTCCTTCTGCTTTGAAAATATATAACAAGTTTTAAAAGCTTTAAGCATACAGGGCCGTGATGGCACACACCTTTAATCCCAGCACTCCAGAGGTAGAGGCTGGTCTACAGAGTGAGTTCTAGGACATCCAGAGCCACACAGAGAAACCTTGTCTTAAAGAAGCAAACAAACAAAAAAGAAGCTTTAAGTAGGAGCTAGAGAGTTGGCTCAGCAGTTAAGAATACATGTTGCTCTTGCAGAGGACCTGGGTTTAATTCACATCACCCAAATAACAGCTTTCAACTATTTGTAACTCCTCTTCTAGCCTTCAGGGCACCAGACATGTGTTACATAAATACATGCAGGTAAACGTAAATACATGCATGTAAAACACTAATGTACATAAAATAATAGGATAAAAACTCAATGTTTTGTTTTTGTTTTTTGAGACAAGATCTCTCTGTGTGTAACCCCGGCTGCCCTGGAATTCACTCTGTAGACCGGGATGGCCTTGAACATTATAGCAACCAGTGATCTCACAAAGGGCAAGGACCAGGACAGCCATGCCATGTTTTTCTCAGGAAGTCATCCTTTGTAGCTTGCTCTTAGATTAATTTTTTTAAAACATTGATGGTTATATATTAGGATGTGGTGAGATGAAAAATTAATTTTCAGAATGAATGTGCCAGCTGTATTAGTACATGGTTTTAATCTTAGCACTTGGGAGATAGAGATAGGTGGATCTCCATGCGTTTGAGGCCAGCCTGGTCTAATAGAGATTTCCAGGACAGTCAGAGCTACATAGTGAGACCCTGTCTTGAAAACAAACAATCAAAATCCAACATGAACATGATAGTGAATAGACTCAAAGGAACGTAGTGTGAGGATGCAACCACTGAGAGCCAAGAGCATCCAAAGAGAACAGAAAATCAAAGTGTGAAACCAGGTTGCTCCTGCTGATACATTTACATAAATGTGCCTGAGCAGATTTACATAAATGCCATCTGTCTTTGTATTGTAGCTGGGTGGCTGCAGTGTATCTGGTATGTCTAACACATATACATGTTTTAATGGGAAGGCCTATGTAATCTCTGAATTATTGGTTGCTGTGTTTTAAAGTTTAGTTTCCCTTTCTGTTTGTTATTATGCCAATCATTTTTCCCCTGAACGCCCCTGCTGGGTGTTTAGTAAGACCATGTAGGTATCCAAAAATCATTATCATTTAACTGTTAAGGACAGTTGAGAATCTGGTCCTCGGGAGTCACTTGAGAGTTGGGAGATGCCTCTGGTGCCATTCATTCCTTATACTGGGAGTGCTATTTTTTAAAAAAAGAAAATAATTGAATTTATTTTATTTCTTGTGTAATTGTCTTATACACTCAGACTGGCACTTCTGAAGTTGCCGTCCAACAGAAAATCTCAAGTTCTTCTTAGATCTCATGCCTCTGGTTCCCCAAGACTGATATGACAGATCTATGCCACCATTCTCTAGCTAATAACATCAGGAGTTTGCACTGTCAGCCAGGGATGTGTAGCTCTCTGTAAACTGTTTATCAAAAGTGGGTGTTGACTTCTTCCATCAGTAAGGTGCCTATCATTAACCAAGTGTGTGGCACAACAGAGAGCACAGCTGTTCCTGTGCTCCCGAGTGTAGCAAAATGTCCTTCTGTCAGGGTAAGAAGGCTTTCTGCTACCTGACAGCTACAAAGAACACAAATGTACAACTATGTAGGAGGAAGGTACATCTACCCAGGTGGCAAAGGTTAGTCAATCTTAGCTGCTAATTGACAAATGTCAGATGTCTTATTGCATGTCCTCATCTCAATATTACTGTTGAATAGCCCGGACTATGAAGTACTACTGTAGAAAACTCTGTGCAGGCTGTGAATAGAAGAGAAGCATCTTGGTCCTCAGTTCTCCTGTGTTCGTACCCAGTTCTCTCTCTCCTTCAGGTGAAACAGTCTCACAAACTATTTGGTTTCCTTCTATATACACTGCTGCTAAACACTCAATTCTTCAGAGATCCCTAGACTCTGCCAGCAAGTAGGTGAGTAACTGCTCAGTCCCCAGTTACAACCCTAGGAAATGTCAGAGCCAAGACCATGGTTAGGACACCATCTTGTCCTTTATTACTTTCCCTGTAATCCCACCTTGTTTTGATGTTTCCCAATTTGAGGGACTGTCCAATTAAATAAACATGTTAGTTTCTTGTCCTACCTGACATTGTGGAGGCAGGAATATGAGTAGAGATATAGGATCTGGATAAAGGGATGAGAAAATGGGTTATTGGTTTTCACAAGAAAAATTCACATGTTCGTTGAATCAGATCAACTGAACACTGAGCCAGGTTTGTTGACTCAGCTCCACGGTAATCTCAAGATTCTTCAGGTGCCTATTGGCTGAGAGGGAAAATGATTTCATAAGGCAAATGAAAGCCAATAGTAATCTCAGTAGCCATGTTTTAAAAGGGACAGAATAAAAACCATGCTAGAAAGGAAGGCTAAAGCAGTCCTATGTTGCTGCAATGTGGGCAACTGAAAGCTTACAAACCAGAAACGATGGCTCCTATTTCAAAGACTCTTAGTTCAGAAAGAGTGTCACATGTTTCTTGCATGTGGTCATTAATAAAATTATCTATCATTGAAATGTGATTACACATCCCAGCAGATATTATTAGTATATGTTATATTCAGAGATTTGTTTTCGGTAGGTGTCTTAGTTACCATTTTATTGCTTTGAACCACCATGACCAAGGCAAATCTTTGAACAGGAAGCATTTAATTGGGACTTGCTTTTAGTTTTCAGAGTGAATCTATGTCATATCAGTGTCAGAGCTTTTCATGATCAACCAAAGGAGGCAAAGAGAGACGAGAAAGAAAGAAAGACAGATAGATAGATAGATAGATAGATAGATAGATAGATAGATAGATAGATAGACAGATAGATAGGTAGATAGATAAAGAGAGAGAGAGAGAGAGAGAGAGAGAGAGAGAGAGATCAGAGAGACACAGAGAAAAAAAAGACAGAGAAAGACACAGACAAACAGAGACAGAGGGAGAGACAGAGACTTGTCCTGTCATCGGTTTCTTAAACCTCAAATCCCAAGTCCAGTGAAAAGCTTCATCCAGTAGTCATCCCCAGTGACCTATCTCTTCTAATAGATACTCTCAGAGCCCTAGTGACCCACCTCCTCCCATAGGTACCCCCAGTGACATACTTGTTCCAAAATGCACCATCATCTCAACAATGCCATACTTTTCCCAAACAGTTCATTACTGGGGACTAAGAATGCAAATATAGAAGTCTGTGGGGCCATTCTCATTCAATTCACCAGTAAGTGGAAGGAGAAAAATCTCTAGGTTGAACAAAGACATTCCTGTTGAAAGGTTGTCAGTCTCACTTTGCAGTTTTCAAGGACCAAAGCACAGATGATTGAAAGCTCCTTTGGGGAAAACATGGTACATTTAGATAGTGGAAGATTAGGTGTGTGTGTGTGTTTTTTTTTTTAAATGACAACTTGGTATTTTCAGGCAAATATATGGAAATAGAGAAACAAAATCTTCCTGAGTGTCATAAGGAAGATCCAGAAATATAAATATTATATGTATTCAATAATATCCAGATATTAGTCATTAAATGATAATAACCAAACTATAATCCATGCACCTTGAAACTGATTATAGAGAAATGAACTAGGAGGAATGCATGGCTCTCCCTCGAAGTGAGGGATAGAAGAGATTTTACAGATGGACTGGTGACCTATGGGGAAGAGAATGAACACATTAAATGAAGAGTGGGGTGGGAGATAGGGTTGAGGAAGAGAATCCCGGGAGAGACAGCTGGAATTGCAGATGCATTTGAGCATAATATGGAAACTTAGTACAGTGGAAATCCTAAATTATAGGAGTGCAATTCTAGTGATGTCTAATGATGGGGGATACTGAGTCTCAACTGGCCATCTCTTGTCATCCAAAGAGGTGTCCAGTAAAGGGAGTGGGTTGCATTCATTTGAGTTGTTGGGCAAGGCCATCCTATGGACATAAACCACCCAGGCTGTTGCTAAGACAACTGTTTACCCTCTGCCAATTGAGAGTGGGGTTCATTTGCTTAGGACAACATCTACATAGCTCATTGGAAGAGAAGTTGAGCTAATGCCTACCTAAAACCTTCACCCTTATGTTCTAGTGTCTTTGATGTGGGAGAGTACTCTGCAGGCTACAAAAAAAGAAATAAATACCAATTCTGCCACAAACCCCATAACCTACAATATGTTCTGTTGAGAGTTTGTCATTCAGTCTCACTCTGTAGTTCTATGTACCTGATATACTAGGACAATTTTGTCAGAGACCTTCTAGGAGTAACCTCGGAATGTCTGATTGAATGTAAGGCCTACTTCATGAGATGGAATCTGTACGTGACAATGCTTAGGTGACCAAAATATAGGAGCTAGATAGCCTAGAGACCTAGTTTAGAATCAAATACTACTGGTCTAAAAAACGGTAAGTAAAAGTAAAATCTAGTGGTGCCTTATGCAATTCTGCTAATCTCACTGATCAATGCCCTGTTCAGCCCTCATAATAAAAGCAAAAAATTCCTCCTGCATCAGATGGGAACAAATATAGATACCCATAGCTAGATATTTGGCAGAGAGAGAGAGAGAGAGAGAGAGAGAGAGAGAGAGAGAGAGAGAGAAAGAGAGGGGGGAGGGAAGGAGAGAGAGATAGAGAATATGAAACACACAGCCCTAAGTGGGATGTCTCCATCAACACCCCTAGCTAGCCCACATCAGATATCAGGAAAGTGTGCACAATAGTAAGCCAAAAGGATGTCATTTCCAGAGGAAATGGGAAAAAAGGAGAACAGAGCCCTCTAAACCATCTGAGCAATGCTAATATGAACTGACAGAGAGAAGCAGCAGTCACTGTTTCTACACAGGTCTTATCAAGACCTCTGCAAACATATTTAGCTTTCAGGTTAGTATTTTTCTGGGATTCCTAAAGGTATGAACAAGAGTTCCTAAAATTTTCTAAGATGTAATCTACCTTAGGACATCATCAAAGCACTAGAAAACACTTCACATAATGATTCCCCACTGCTTCTTTGCATTAGAAAGCTACTGTGTTGGAATTCTATACTACTCCTCAAATGGTTCTTTAATTTACCTAATTAAGCTGATTTCAAGTAACTATAATGTCTATATTTATAAAATCATGATATATCTCACTGATGTTTAGAATTGATATTTTTCATTTAAACAAAAATAATATTTATAAAAAGACCCTGAGGATTGGAGTATGAGTATCAGACATTCTAATTTTGATGTTCAAGGCTGTGTCAAGCTATCATCAAGGTTAACTGAGACATTTTAATAAAATTCTGTAATGTTTATTGGCAAATTTTATTTCAGTGCTCTTCATATGATGGGCAGCTAGACTCATTCTATTTCCTGGCTCTTTGAAACACTTCATCAATAAACATATATGTGCACGTATCTGTGTGGAATTGTTTGGACAACAGTTCCCTTATCTTTCAGACAGGAATTACAGCTATTGAGAATGGCTTCCTAGGACCAGTGAATGCCTTTAACACTCTCTTTCCAAAGCAAAGTTGAAGAGAGGCAATCAATAGGGATTGTTGAATATGGTGTGATGATTTATACACTGTCAAGTTGACTGGATTTAGCATCATCTAGGAAATCATAGAGGAATACTTCTGGTTGTATCTATTAGAGTCTTTCCAGATGGGATTAACAGATGCAAATGTTCCACTCTGAATGTGGGAAGGATGTGTCCCTTGACATGGAAGCTGAGGCTGAATAAACAGTAGCAATGCTGATGGCCACCAGAGGAGCGCATCCCTTCTTCTCTGTTGCCTTTTTGCAAGACCAAAATGCTCTACTCTAGCATACTCCACTCCCATCCATGATGAACAGAATCTTCTGCAGCCATGAGCCCTGTTTTTGCTGACTGTCTCCCAAGCTCGTGCCTCCTTCCCAAGGAACGGTGGGCAATGAACACAGATGCATGGACTTTACCCCATAAATTATCAATCCCTCAAAGACATGCCTAAAGACCATTTTGTTTTGGGAAGCCCATAGTTGACACTCTTTTCTCAGGTGAGGCCAGGCTCAATTACTGGGCATAGAACCTAGCACCCTAATTTTATAAGTGATTCTATGTTACAAATCCTCCTCTGGTGGGGGATTCTGGTGATTACACAACTTGAAACAACAGCCTCCAGCTTCCTACATTCTGTCTGCCTCCTTTGCAGTCGGCTGCCATAAAATGCTGTTCCTTTCTCCTGCTTCCCTCTTCCTCTTCCCGCCTCCTTCTTGCCTAGTGATTGGTTGTTTTTCTTATTATGGGAAATTCCACCAGAGATCTTCAGTTTATATCTCCATTGATCATCAATACCCTACTTATATTTTTCACAGATTTAGGGAAAACATTCTTATAATTCCTATTGAACCCCAAAAATACCCAGAAAGCTAAAGCACTCCTAATTAAAAGAAAAGAAAAAAAAGGAAAAGTAACAGCTGATGAATCACAGAAACATAGTAAAAAGAAATGTGTAGCACTGAAAAAAAGGAAGAATTATGAAGCTAGTTGACTCTCAGACTCTTTTACAGTCTCTAGTTCAGACCAAGTGCACACTCAGTAAGTTGTACTTTTTATTTTGGTATGACACATTGGAAATTACAAAGAATCAGATTAAGTTATATTCTCCACTTGCATATTACTGTAGACCAGAGAGATCCCATTTTTCCTATACACCCACTGTTATATATCTATTATCTGATCCCAGGTCCTTGTCCATGGATTTCCCTACCTGCAGGCAGTGTATAACTGTGTCTTCTGAGTGTAATGTTTACATGGTTCTCTTTTACACTTTCTCCTGATTTGTCTAAATTATTTATTTCCAACTTTTCTTGTCTCTTTCATACAATTGATAATTTTATTTATTTTTCTAAAGCCATACTATTTTTTTAAGCAAGCCATGTGTGCCAGTATGATTTCTCAACATAGTGTTTTAAAAGAAAGTTTCAGCCTTTGCTTTGGTTCCAAAATTATCTTAGTTTAACATAGTTAATATTATAACATTTCTGGCTTTTCTCAAAGATGACTTTCCTGGGTAGTTTTGCATGTCAACTTGACACAAGCTGGAGTTATCACTGAAAGGAGTTTCAGTTGAGAAAATGCCTCCATGAAATCCAGCATTAAGACATTTTCTCAATTAGTGATCAAAGGTTGGGCATTGTGAGTGGTACCATCTGTGGGCTGATAGTCTTGGGCTCTATAAAAAAGCCAGCTGAGCAAGCCAGGAAAAGCAATCAATGCAGTAAGTAACATCCATCAATGGCCTCTGCATCAGCTCCTGCTTCCCAACCTGCTTGGGTTCCAGTCCTGACTTCCTTTAGTGATGTCCAACAACATGGAAGTGTACTCAATAAACCCTTTCCTCCCCAACTTGCTGCTTGGTCATGATGTTTGTGAAGGAATAGAAACCCAGACTAAGTCAAATTGGTACCAGAAGTGGGGTATTCTTGTGACAACTTGACCATGTTTTAGGGAGGATTGTGAAAGGTAGATCTTTGAGCAAGAAGAGTCATTGGTATGTTAAGCGCTCTGTGGAATGTTCTCTAGGAGCTTGGAAAATAATATTGAGAATTATGCAGAAGATGGAGGCCTGGCTTGTGAAATTTCAGAGGGAAGATTAAAGACTCTTATCAGGGCCATTCTTATTTTGATTTAAGATTTTGTGGTTTTGATTTGCTGGGGCTGAAGAAATCAGCTGTGATTAACAAGATACCAGAACTACTAAAGCATAACCATTGCATTACTGGGGCTACTGATGCTGGTTTGCTGGAGCTGGGAAATTGGTGGTGATTGGGAAGAGAACAGCACCATTGAAGTGAAATCTTCTGAGAAGTGTTTTCTGAGAGTACAGAGGCTTTGTTCCAGAGATAGCCAGGTTTGAACCTTATCCTGTGACTGGACATGGTAATGTGTAAGAGTCACCCAGGTGGTACTGGTTTTGAAAGCATTAAGGAGTCATGAAGAGCAGCTGAGGCCTGGGCATTGTAGGAAGCCACAGAAGTACATTGGTGAAGGTGCAGCCTCTGTTCCAAATCCTTGACAGAAGGGGTCATGCAAAGTTGTTTAGTCTCAGGCACTGTGAGAGGCCATGGAAGGCCATTGGTGAAGGTGCAGCCTCAGTTGCAGGTGATGGTCCAGGCCTGAAGGGGTCATGTAAATGAGTTTAGTCTTGGCACTATGAAGAGAGCTTACAAGAGGCTGTTGGTAAAGTCTAGTTGCAGCTGAAGACAGCAGCAGTGTTTTGGAGATGCCAGTAACATGAGATGACCACCAAGAGCAGCAGCAGAAGTGGAGTAGAGGCATCGGAAGCCTAGAAGATAAGGTGTGTGCTACAAAAGGGCAGAGCTGGAGAAATGACTCAAGCTCTTGGAGGAATTCAGAAGATCATGAATGGATTCCAGAAATTGGATGGCTGGAGTTTGATTTTGAGTTTGATTGTGACTGTGCCCTGATATATTTTCCCTCTTGAAGGAAGAAGGTATTTTAGTGGATCCCACAGTTAAGAGACTTTGAATTTTTAAAAAACTTTGGATTTTAAGAGATTGGATAATTTTCAATGGATTGAAATTTTGATATGTAAGAATTTGCAAAGACTGTGGGACATTTAAAGTTATTCATTTTTGGGGGATGAATAAGTAAGGAAGGGTTGAAGGTTTTTGGTGATGTGTTTGTGTGTCAATTTGCCAAGGAGTCAATTGTACTGCCTAGTTTTGTGTGTTAATTTGATACAAGCTGGAGTTATCACAGAGAAAAGAGGTTCAGTTGAGAAAATGCCTCTATGAGATCCAGAGGTAACGAATTTTCTCAATTAGTGATCAAGCAGGGAGGGCCCTTGGTGAGTGGCACCATCTGTGGGCTGGTAGTCTTGGGCTCTATAAAAAAGCCAGCAGAGCAAGCCACAAGAAGCAAGCAAGGCAATAAGTAACATCCGTCCATGACCTCTGCATCAGCTCCTGCTTCCTGACCTGCTTGAGTTCCCGTCCTGACTTCCTTTAGTGATTACCAGCAATGTGGAAGTGTAAGTTCAATAAACCCTTTCCTCCCCAACATGCTTCTTGGTCATGATGTTTGTGCAGGATAGAAACCCTGACTAAGACAATAACTTACTAAATAAACCTTTGGTCTCATTTAGAGACTTATATATTAAATGTATTTTGAAACCTAAAATGTTGAGTTTTCTGGGAAGTAACAAATGGATAGTACCTAACTGCATAAACTGTGATTAAACAACAGGAATCCCCTAGGTGCTCCATAAAAAGAATGCTAAGTCACAGTTATGTGAGCACAGCTCATACATTAACTTTGATTTAGAATACGTACTTTTTTTAAACTATGACCCTCTGTCCACACCAATAAGGCATTTTCTACATATTGAGCTTTCTAATGCAACCACATTTGAACATATATAGATATTTACACACATGACGCAGGCAGGTGTGTGACAGCTAGATGAAGAGAGGACAGTAAAAAGTGAGTGTTGAACAGTAATTTGTGTCCAAATGGAAGCCTCAAGTCTCCTCTTGTTACCTGTAAAATAGGGCATAGGCAGCAAAGAAAGCTTGGAGAATTGGGACAAACGGCAACACTGCACTGGAGTTATTCTATGTGTTGTTCAGAAAGCACTTCAGTGTGACCAAGCCACATCTCATAGATGACTCCAGACTGGAACATCACAGTTAGACAGGAATGAAACTATTACAATCACATGCTGGCGAGGATGTGGAGAAAGAGGAACACTCCTCCACTGTTGGTGGGACTGCAAGCTGGTACAACCACTCTGGAAATCAGTTTGGCGCACCCTCAGAAAAATGGACATAATACTACCTGAGGACCCAGCTATACCTCTTCTGGGCATATACCCTGAAGATGCCCCAACATGTAACAAAGACACATGATCCACTATGTTCATAGCAGCCATATTTATAATAGCCAGAAGCTGGAAACAACCCAGATGTCCCTCATCAGAGGAATGGATACAGAAAATGTGGTACATTTACACAATGGAGTACTACTCAGCTATTAAAAACAATGACTTAATGAAATTTGCAGGCAAATGAATGGAACTTGAAAATATCATCCTTAGCGAGGTAACTCAG
>CM052713.1:3957051-3967891 GCA_028551405.1 Uromys caudimaculatus
CTGATAAGCAGACATTAGCCCAAAAGTTCAGAATGTCCAAGTTTCACTTAACAGTAACCGCTGGACTGAGAGTGAGGTCCCAGATGGAGGGGTTGGAGAAAGGTCTGAAGGAGCTGAGGGTATTTGTAGCCCCGTGGAGGGAGAAAGAACGTCAATGGGCCTGAAATCCCCCCCCGGTCGTCCTGGAGTTCGGACCACCAACCAAAGAATACACAACTATTGACCCATGGTTCGCACTACATATGTGGCAGAGGATGACCTCCATGGTCATCAGGGAGAAAGGAGAGTCCCTTGGGCCTGAGGGTGCTAGAGGCACCAGTAAAGGGGAATGTCAAGGTGAGAATATGGGGATGGGTGGGCGGGTAGGTGGGAGGAGGAATTTCCTCACAGAGGCGGGGAGGGTGAGGGTATAGGGAGTTTCCCAAGAGGAGACCCAGAAAATGGGAAAAATTGGAAATGTAAATAAAGTATCAAAAATAAATAAATTAATTAATTAAAAAAATAAAATAAAAAAGCTGAATTACAAGGAGAAAAAGATAGTATAGTTTTAGTTCATACTGAAAGACGTTTTAAAACTGTTTTGTTAATTCTTTAGGGGAGACATTGACAATGGAATCCTTGATCTTGAGCATCCTTCCACTGAGCCACCTTCCAGACCCTTGACCTATTACCTAGCAATGGCCAGGTGAGCCAGGAGCCAGGCATATAAGGACTGTTCAGGCCTCTCCCTCCTCTCTCCCCTCCCCTCCCCCCTTTCCCCTCCCTTTCCCTCCCCTTCCCCTCCCCTTTCCCTCCCCTTCCCCTCCCCTTCCCCTCCCCTTCACCTCCCCTCTCTTCTCTTCTTCTCCCCTTTCTCTCCCCTCTCTTCTCCTATCTTTTCTTCCCTCCCTCCCCCCTCCTCTCCCCTCTCCTCTCCTCTCTCTCCTCTCCTCTCTCCATCTTCATCCTCTCCCCACATGTTCACAGTGGCCTCTTTCCTTATTTCTCTTTCCTCTCTCTTTCTGTCCTTCTCTGTCTCCTTTCTTTCTCTACATCTACTCCCTTCTCCAGACCCTCTTCCCAGGTCCCAAATAAACTTCTTTTTAAACTAGGCCTGTCATATGGCTGATACCTGGGGGGGGGGGGGGAGATGGCTCAGCATAGGCCCTCTAAGGCACCTCTCCTGCCACATCATACCGTGTTTTATAAAACATATCATTCTTACAATAAATGGTCTAAAGGGGTAATCATTTGATAATGGCAAAGTCAAATGATTTGATTTCTAGGATTTGAAGAAATAGCATTACAATGAGTGACATGTAGCTCTACCTGGCTCCAACTATTCTACCATGAAAACATGGAGAAGGGAAGCCACCCTCAACTAAACGTGATTTTCCTCTAGCCAAATGCAGAAGAGTCCAGCTAGGTTCACTGGAGAGTCCTCCTAGCAATGTCCCCATTGCTTCTGAGACCCAGCTGTGACCACACCCAGGTAGAAACTAGACTCCCAGGTTGTCCTGGACTTGTACTTTCAGCATATCTCAGTGAGTTGATTATTACATCTTGCAGCTTCTCAGTGTTTGTCAAAGTCCAATTACTATTAATAAAAGAATACATTTCTTCTCAGCAAATAGACAGTTCTTTATGGCATTATCTTTTTCAGGGAATTTACCTCTGTTATCCTCTGAGTACCAGAAAGGATAAAGACTGTTGGCTCTTATTCAGTTTTTATTCCTTGTCCATGCACTTTTTTAAGGGCATATTTTTTAAAAGATGGCTCTTGGTGTTGGTGTTGGGAAAATACAGGAAGAATCACAGACTTTGACTAGAACTACAAATAATACAGTTATACTTTACATAGTTCTAATGTTTTATACATTTTAGAAGACTCTCATGTCAATTGTTAATCTTGCCAACAGTTGTAGAATATATCTCCTATTTATATGTCGATGGTATGCTATGTTAATGTATGTCCTATTTCACCAAGACTAACATGACACTAGGAAGCATAGATTAATGTCAACCCTTGCTGTCCTCACTTGTGTCTTTCGAAGCTGTGGGCACTTATGCTCTGGCTTCCCCACTTGACTAAAGCCACTCCCACTGAGCTCTTTCACAGTTCCTTTGTGGGAACCGTCTGCTTATCTACTCAGACAGAGTACATAGCAAATGACTTTGATGACTACACCTCCCCTTGGTCTCTGAGCTCATTGGTTTCTTGAAGTGGAAATTTCTGATTGTGTCATGTGATGAAGACTCACGTGATGTTGTGATGTTTTGCTGAAGCACACTCACTTGATGTTTTGCTGAGGCAAGACCCATGGGAGGACACGTGATGTTTAGAAAGAGTATAAGTAGTACTCAGTGGACAGTGACAGTGTGCTTGCATAGCTAGCTGCGCAGTATGTCATTGGTCTCATCTTCACTTTGCTGACCTTCACTTCTTTGAGAGAGCCACAGCAGAGAACTCCTGGCATTGCTGCTGGTTCTGGTTCCTCCCAGTGACTCATGCTGATTCAGTGGAGGCCTTGAGGTTTCTGTTGGATTGTGCTGCCATTGCTGAGTCATGTTTGGAGACACTTTTGCACTTGACTGTTGGTATCCTGACATTACTGAACTGGACTTCTGGTATCATGAAAAATAGAGATTGGAATTTCCCCAAAAAAACTGCTTCTAAACAGGTCCGAAACCCTTGTCCTATTTACCATCTTTTCTCCCCTACCTTTGGGTTGTGGTTTGAGGGGGAGGGAGGGCACCAAAGTGTTTGAGAACCCTTATTAAATTAAGTTTTGAAAAATCTAAAAAAATAAAAAATAAATAAATATCCTACTACAATCACATGGCCATCTATAGAAAGAGATAGAAGGTAACAACATTTTTAACCATCCTTTCAAAAGACGATGTCATATTTACTTTACCCCTACAGTTTTTATTCTTTTCCAGCAGCTGTATTCCTATTTTGTCCCACTTGCTGACTCTCATGCAAATTCTCTATCCTTCTGTCTTCATTGGATGACTGGTCTACAAAGGTAGCAACAATGTAACTTCATTGATTCTTCACATTTTCATTCCTTTGTAAATGGAACCAGGTTAAATAAATACAGAATCATAGGATGCTCGCATTCATTGCTGAGGACAATGCCTACACTCCTGTCTTCATTGTTAAGGAGAAGCTGAAAGCAATAAAAATATTTTGTAGTAAATCAAGTGTTTGTATTTAGAGGTACCTTTTGGGTGCTATCTTTAATAATCCAAGACTTCTGATTTGCTATATGCAGAAAAGATGTCTAAAATTATAAATCATAGTAGTGCTCTGTGTAACCTCAGTCTGCTCATCTTACATTCTGTATGTTGTTTGAATCCATGGACTGACTCAAAAGAATTATCTGATCACTATGTAACTTAATATCCAATATTTAATATACTCATTCCAATCTTTGATCCACTTGCTGCTTTGTTCCTTGGAAGTTGTGATTTTGAATTCAATTTTGTATTATTCTACGAAAATGGCCTTACTGATCTTCTAACACAGAAGCAGTAGGGCCACAATGAAAACGGTCTTTGTTCTGTGCCTTAGCACATAAGCCCACAATGTAAAAGTAATGCAAAGAATTGGCTTTAGTCAAAGCTCAGAGTCCATTCTCCAGAAGTATGAATGACAGACCAATATAATGCACTTATGATTGATGAGCCAGTTCAAGACCTATAGCTATACATTTAACATAATTTATTCTTATTATTTTATTCTCTGAGGTTTAGATTGACAAATAGAACAGTAATTAACATGTTAGACTTAGAGAGGCACTAGTAGAATATCTTTTTCTTTCTCAAAACTTATGCTCTTTTTTAAATATTTTGTTTCCCCTTAGCTGCCCATCTATAGACCCACAGATGACTTCTATAACCAAGGAAGAAATCTGCTTTCTGTTTCTACCTTCTGTGCAAACTCAAAAGTTGTTTATTAATAGGAGTTGACATATCTCTACTTGATGTCATTCCCCATGACCATAGGTGTTCTCTACGCATTGAGTGCACATGGACACCCTTGTCATTATGTTGATTTAAGACTATTCACAGACTATTACTTAAGAAATTGTAACAACTTCATGAGAAAAAGGAATTTTGTCTTTTACTATGTCATCTTGAAAATCATAGGGAATAAGGTACTATCTTACAGTTTGGTGGAGCTAATTTTCTCCCTAAATCAGATTATGACCCCATGTACTGTCTATAGCCACTCTACTCTTCATAGAAGTCTTAAACCACATGATCTATTAGGAGGGGGTTGCTGCAATTGTTGAAAAGCCACTTCTTCAGGTGCATAGTCGTAGAGGCAAGAGCATATTAGACATAGCTAAAGATATCTTGAAAGTATCATAGTACTAGCAGCCTTAGTAATGAGAAGATGATATTTCTAGAAATGAAAATCCAACCTGTCTCCACCCCTCTCACCTTTGACTATAACCTGTAAAACAAAGCTGAAGAATATCTCTAGACATCTCAAAATTCTAATACTAATGTTGGACTTGCATATTGGCTGAGATAAAGAATTGTATTTTTCTGTTATAAGAATAATGAGCAATGTAAAAACGCTACCTTACTTTCAGATTCACATGTTAACATTAATTCATTAAACAATGAAACAATATAAGTCAGTTTAGCCACAGTTGTTTTCTAGTTTAATAAGTGGGGTCATTTGCACATCTCTAAGGAAACATAGTGACTGTATTGAAAATTATCAAAATAAATGAACATTAGTTTTGACTTTTCTGAAGAGGAAATTTAGAAAAATGTATTTGTTAAAATTATTTATACAATAACTGCCCTTTCTAGATTCTCAGCTTATTAACACCATCTACAATGCACAATTTTCTTGCCATTGTTTAGTCTTCTACTGTATATTACTAAAAATTACTATCAAAAAAGGAAACTTGACATCAATAATGGAAAAATAGGCATTTTCTGGCAAGGTTGTTTCTATGACTGGCCAAGCATGTATAAAATAGTAATTAAGAGACATTTTCTCTTAATTAAACTAGACAATTTAAGCCTTGCAGAAAATAGTACAGGCTCAGAGATGACAACAATGAGCCTGTGTAATGTTGCTCATATGAGTGTTTCAGGGGCTGACCATTTGACATTGGATAACTAATTGGTGTGTTCTTCCTGGAGACAAATGTTTCATCCACCCCAGCATTCCTTCTTTGCCTGTAGTTCATTGTATAGGTGTAAGATTGCCGCCACCCCAGCAAACCTCTGTCTACTTTGGTGTGTTTCTTATTGATAATTCTGTTCACCTCATGTTTAGGCAGTCATGTCGGTGAAATTTTATAGGTGAATCGTCTGACTGTACTAGGAGACAAAATCTCACACCAAATTCCTTAGACTTCTGCCTCATACAATCTATCTACCCATGAACATTAGATGTGAGAGGTATTTGTTTTAGATTAGAGAGCTGTCTGTATTTTGATTGGCTGTGGTTCTCTGTAGAGACTTGGCAGGTTATCTTTAGGAATGCATATGTATATACATATATGCATTTACTATTAATTAATGGAAAAAAGGCCATGGTTTTGAAACAGAGCCAGAAGGTTACATAGGAGGTTTTGGAAGCTGGAAATAAAAGGGGAGAAGTGATATAATTATTTTATAAAGTCAAAAGTAACAGAAATCATTATAAAATAGTAAACTGTAAAATACAATACGAAGAAGAAACTGGTAAATTTATTACATCTAATTTTTATGGCAATATCAAAAATATTAATGACTATTAAAAATTCTGAAAATGTTTAGCAACAAATGAATAGATATATGTCATGTTCAAATACTTTTAAAATCACAGAAAATGGACTAAAGATCTAACATATTGTGAAGCATAAAGATATTCATATATTTCTAAAACGATAGATTCTGTACACTTGCTCATTGGGACTGTCAAAGGCCCTTTTGCATCTTTGTATTGTAGCCCATCAAGTGTTTCTGAAATTACATCTGTATTTAAATGGTGACTTTTAAAATAAAACCATCACTCTCACATTGGCATCCTCAGCACTCAATTCTCCCTGCCTCCCAGGGATACCAGGTTCCCATAAACAGGTTTCTACAGCCTTACTGACACTACCGCCACTCACCAGAGTGCAAAGTATTGAATAAGAACACTTCCATGAAAAGAAGCAATTGAAAAGGTTTTGCTTAAAATTCAATATAGAAACAATTGACACTAAACCTGGTCCTCGTAACCCCAATACTCTCAAGATGTGCAGAACATAAAATTGAGTCATAACAGTCTCATGGAAATAGAAGAGCAGAAGAGAACATCATCTCAATCAGTCACCGTGAATGACCATCAGTGAGGACAGGACAAAAGAATCTAATGTACTGATGCTCTGTACAATCCTCTACAAGAATTCTTTTTAATACATACACCATGTATTACTCATTGTAATAGTCATGGGGAACAGGAAGATTCATAGTCAAATAATGTACCACTTGTTTTAAATAGTTAGATTAACCATCCTCCATTACTTCTCTGAAAAGGAACTCTTTTAAGAGCTATCATTGAAGAAATTTGGATACAATTTCCTCTTTGATTTATTTCTGTTTGATATATTCCACAATATTAAAACAATGTGCGTGGTGCACATATCTCTTTTATAAAGAAACATATATTTCAAAGGAGGAGACTTAAGAGTATGTTGGGTTCAAGTTCATAATTTTAACAAGTATAGCATTCAAATACTCTGATCATGGATAGAAACTAAGTTTGTGCTCTTCTGAGTCATATCCTTTGCTGTCTATTTCACGTTTACCTCATTAAAAGTATATTCTAATAATATATCTGTTGTTAACCGAGGTCTATTATTACTTACAGGTTGCTCCATAGCATCTTCTGAATCTCACTTATACCCTCAAGTAAGAAATACAAGGTGATTGGGAACTAAATCTTGTGGAGTAGTTTTATAAGGCGATAGAACACCTCTTTCTCTAGAACTATATTTACATTTTTAATCCAGCTCATAGCAACCGTGTCCGTAAACACCAACAGTTCATTTTGCATCATTGGATATCCTATAGCTGGATATATCAAAGTGCACATGTTGCAGATAGCCCTAGGGTTGCTTGTATTTTGATGCTAATTCTGTTCTCCTGGAAAGGGCTGCAAACTAGGAAGGAGTCAGTACCCAGGTGAATTATTGTGAACCTTTTCCCCACCTTAATTTGTAAAATAAAGTCTAGAGCAGGTGATTGTGGAGGAGAGGGAAAAATGGAGCAAAAGTTGGGAGGAGTAGGAGAAGACTAAGGAGAAAAAGAGGAGAGGATGAGGTGGCCTGGAGTAACCTCAAGTGATAAGGGGTCACTTAAATGGGGAAGAGGGTAGTGTAGTGTCAGATCTGCCCAATGTAGGCATGCAGCTTGATTCATATTAATTGATTGTTTTTATTGCCCCGGCTTATTTGGGTTGGATATTTACCACAACACGCACATTCACAATTGCTGGAAATGAACAAGATTTTAAGTATCTATTAGTCATAGGTATACAGACATATATGCATTCCTGTACTTGCATGCGTGCTCATGTGCACACAGGCAGACACATACAATATACCTTTCATATGTCTTCTCCCTCTTTAGGGAACTGTAATACATCTGATTCAGGAGCGGGTATGATTAAGAGAGTTATTTATAACAATTGATTCACTCGGTGGTGCAGTTTTCTATCCATAACCAACAATTCATATATATTTGAATATAATTTTGCCCTGGACTGAACATCAGTGAATTGGGAAAACCAATGACATAAATTGTAGTTCAAGGAAAGAGGGGAATTATATCCACATTAAAACAGGAAGTCTCGAAAAAACAGTTGAAATTTCCCTCCTTTCTTCACCTGCTTTTATCTATGACTTCAACAAATGAGACTGTGTTTATTCACAATGAAGAGAAAACTCTTAAACCAAAAACACTGATTAGAATCCAAAGCCTCTCAGAAACACTCTCAGAAACATATCCACAAATCATGTCTGATTTGTGATTTCTTGAGTCTAGTCAGTATGGTACGTAGAAGTAATTTTCATCATGGGAATACTTCAGTTTTGAATGTTACAGGTCTGTGTAACTGTACAGTGACCATAAAAATATACACACAGGATAAAAACAGAGCAAATGTTCTTACTGATTTATAAACCTTCATTGCCACATGTGGATTGCATGGATGCTTTATGGAGATGAGATTTATTATTCAAGCAAATCCTCCAGTGAGTCGTTGATCACATTGCAATTACAGAACATGAATTTTCATCCTCCTACATATGTTTATATTCCCACAGCATACAGTGCGTGTTCTGTGTTTTCTCATGTTTTGATTTCAGGGTCTCCATTTCTCAGTAGTATTATTCCCTGAGCATTCATTACTCAGCAAGTGCTATTTACAGCTTTATACAAGGCTTACGTGATCTCCATAGTCTCAGAATAACATTGTAAAACTCATATTTCTGTCTCAAAAAGCACAAGTGAAACCGTAGTTGGGTGGATGTGTGTGGTTCTATCTCACAGATGTCCACTGCAGCATCCAAGTTCCATCAGAACTGCCTGTAATTATAGGTCTAAATGTTTGCATTAACGCTATTGAATTAGCTATTGAAACACTATGATGTGTATTCATTATGTATATATGAAGTATAGACACACAGAAAGAGAAGAAAGCAAAGGGGAAAGGAAGGAGGAAAGGTGTTAGAGAGAAGCAATACTTCAGTCAACCACAGAGAGCATGTATCAAACTAGTTAGTTCCATGAGACTCTAATGATTGGAGGGTAATAAAACTGAAAACTTCCACAGTTGATGGACATCTTTGTGCTATTAATGGAGAATAATATATAAACTATGAATATGTATATTCCACATGAATATGTAATAAGCAACAAAATTTCTCACTCATGTGCTCTTATATGATGGATTGCATTAGTAGCTCATAGTCTTTCTGTATTTACAAAATTACCTGTACATATTATATAGTCATCTGAGGGTCATGAGAACCCAATTCTTTTGAATATAGAATATTGTGTTGACCTTTTCTATAGATTGTGATTTTCCCTTGTTTCTGATTTAATTTTATATCTTTTCATTTACTGTAGCTATAGAAGCAATTGGTGATTGAATATATATCATATTGTCATATCAATATATATTTGGTATATGGCATGTGGTGCCTTGTAGGGAAAAATTGAAGTTCTCTATGATTCTACCACAATACCTCCCTAACATTTAATTTCCTAGGTAGTACTCATGATCATTGGAATCACCTGTGTATATAACGTGAGTGTGCAAGCACTGTGTGTAGAGTTGAAGAGAACAAGAAAGAGAAACTCTTCTAAATCACAGTGAACCAAAAAGCTACAGGAGAGAGAAGTACAGAGGCTCAGGAAATGTAATAGAAACATGTAGCACTGGGGGATGGGGAACTGGGGAAGCCCCTGGAAAGTCCCAGACTCCAGGGAAGGTACGGTCTCCCAGGACCCAACAGGGATGACTTCAGCTGAAATATCCGACAAAGGGGAGATACAACCTGTAGAGATTGCCTCCAGTAGATAGGCACGGCCACCAGTGGAGGGATGGGGCCACCCACACATCTCAAAATTTTATCCCAGAAATGTTCCTGTCCAAAGGATAGACAGGGACAAAATTGGAACAGAGACTGAAGGAAAGGCCAACTCGAGACCAACCCACCTAGGGATCCATCCCATCTGCAGACACCAAACCCCTACTCTGTTACTGATGCCAAGAAGTGCTTGCTGACAGGAGCCTGGTATGGCAAATTCCTAAGAGGCTCTACCAGCACCTGACCAATACAGATGCAGATACTCACAGTCAAGCAGCAGAATGAATCCATGGACACTAATGGAAGAGCTAGGGGAGGACTGAAGGAGCTGAAAGGGATTGCAACCACTTAGAACGAACATTGTCAACTAACTGGACTACCCCAGGGATTAAACCACCTTTCAAAGAGTATACATGGATGGGACCATGGCTCCAGATACATGTTTAGCAGAGGACCGCCTTATCTGCTATCAAAGGCAGGGGAGGCCCTTGGTCCTGTAGTGACTTGATGCCCCAGCATAGGGGGATAGTCTAACAGTGAGGCAGGGATGGGTGAGTGGGTGGAGGAGAACACTCATAGAGGCAAAGGGGATGGGGGAGAGGGGAGATGAGATGAGGGGTTTCTGTAGGAGTAACTGGGAACAAGGATATGAATCAAAATATAAACAAATAAAATGATTAATAAAAAATAAAACTTAAAATATGAGCACTTTAGTGTCTGAAGTATGTTCTAGTATCTTTGGGCGCAGTGGAAAAAATAAATTGTAAAAGAACATTTTTTTTTACTTAGTCACATTTTCCCCAGTAAATATAACTTTTTGATAAACTTATAGTTGTCATTTCTAAGGCGTATAATAACTGAAATGGACATTTTAGATCACCATTAGATATGACCTTCTATTTACTATACAGCTGAGATTGTATAGCTGTTAGCAGGTTGAGAGGCTTACCTTACCAAAACTCAGAAAATGCTAATTTTACACTGTTTTCCAATGTCCTTTTTTTTTAATTGTGAATTTTTTTTTTTTACTCTCTGAGTCCCAGTTGTCAAGTTCCAGAGGTTATTCCAGAAGATGGTTTATATTCTACTCACACAAAACATAAGGCTGTTAATTGGGGAATATAAAGATAAACTTTGTACTTGATTAAAATATTAAAACTTTATGCTGAATTTTGTTGGAAGTTCATGAAGAGACATTTATACCTCACTATTGCAAATCCTTACAGGGGATTTCCTATCTTTATAAGGGCATCTTGAGTGTGGTT